>CALYLW010000705.1:67500-315237 GCA_944989445.1 Ampullaceana balthica
GCATTCAGCCTAAACGACGCCCGCAAGGGAAGAAGGCCCCGAAACGGCTTAATGTTGCCAAACTGAATACCGACAGCTGCAAACAGTCCTTTGTAGATGCTCTGGAAAAGTGCTTGAAATCCACCTCTCCGGGAAACCAGAGCGTGGAGGCAGACTGGGCATCACTCAGAGAGCTGATTTACTCCACAGCTACAGAGACCCTGGGGCCCCAGACCAGGAAACATAAGGACTGGTTCGATGAGAACTCCGAAGACATCAAGCAGTTATTGGATGAGAAACACCACCTTCACCAAGCATACATCAATAACCCCAAGTCCACGGCAAGGAGAGATGCACTCAACAACATACGCAAGACTGTTCAGCAGAAGCTCCGTCAGATGCAGGACGATTGGCTCGGCAACAAAGCTGACGAGATCCAAGGGCTATGCAGACAGGCGTGACTATAAAAACTTCTACGACGCCTTGAAAGAAGTATATGGCCCCACGCCCTCAGGATCAAGCCCCCTCCTCAGCGCAGACGGTAACACTCTAATCACAGACAAAGAGAAGATCTTGGAGAGATGGGTCGAACATTTCGATGACGTCCTAAATCGCCCTTCGACAATCAACGACGAAGCCATCAATCGTCTACCCCAAGTGCCCACAAACAAAGCACTGGATGACCCACCAACCTTGCTCGAGACCCAGAAAGCAATCTATCTTATCTCCAGTGGCAAAGCACCTGGCTCTGACGCCATACCAGCTGAGGTCTACAAGGAGGGGGGAACAGCCCTGACTGAAAGGCTCCATGAGCTGTTTCTCTTAATATGGAAGCAAGAGACGATCCCGCAGGACTTCAAAGATGCCACCATCATACATCTATATAAGCGAAAAGGAAGTAGACAGGCTTGTGACAACCACAGAGGCATATCCCTGCTTTCTATTGCAGGAAAGATCCTCGCCAGAATCCTGCTCAACCGCCTCACAGTGCACCTTGACCAAGGACTCCTGCCTGAAAGTCAGTGTGGATTCCGAAAAGAGCGAGGAACCATCGACATGGTGTTCGCTGCCAGGCAGCTGCTGGAGAAATGTCAGGAGCAGAACTCTGATCTGTTCTCCACCTATGTCGACCTGACCAAGGCCTTTGACACTGTTGGCAGAGAGGGTCTGTGGAAGATCATGGCCAAGTACGGTTGCCCAAGGAAATTCATCGTCTTGGTGCAACAATTCCATGAAGGCATGCAGGCCAGAGTCCAGGACAGCGGGGAGTTTTCTGATCGTTTCCCAGTCACAAACGGAGTCAAGCAGGGCTGCGTCCTGGCACCAACACTGTTTAGCCTCATGTTTTCCGCCATGCTGACAGAGGCCTTCAGAGACGAGGATGTTGGTGTCAACCTGAAATACCGCACAGATGGCAAGCTGTTCAACCTTCGGAGGCTCCAGGCAAAAACCAAGGTTATGACAGACATAATCAGAGACCTGCTGTTCGCTGATGACTGTGCCCTCAACGCTGTCTCAGAAGCCGACATGCAACGCAGTGTAAACCTGTTCTCCAGTGCATGCCTGCACAAACTTTGGTCTGTCAATCAACACCAAGAAGACTGAGGTCCTCCATCAGCCTGCGCCTGGAAGACCATACGTAGAGCCCAACATCACTGTCAACGGCCAGAGACTCAATACAGTGCACCGGTTCACATACCTAGGCAGCACACTGTCTCAAAATGTCACCATCGATGACGAAGTGAACGTCAGAATTGCCAGAGCCAGCTCCACTTTTGGCAGGTTGTACCCTAATGTCTGGAACAGAAGAGGCATTACCATCCAGACCAAGCTGAAAGTGTACAGGGCAGTGGTGCTCCCCACACTGCTTTATGCTTGTGAAACTTGGACTGTTTATCAGCGCCATGCAAGAAAGCTGAACCACTTTCATATAACAAGCCTCAGGAAGATTCTCGGCATAAAGTGGCAGAACAAAATTCCAGACACAGTGGTACTGACCAAGGCAGGTCTCCCCAGCATCTTCACCCTCCTGATGCAGTCCCAGCTTCGCTGGGCAGGGCACGTTGTCCGAATGCCAGACGAGAGACTGCCAAAGAGAATCTTTTATGGTGAGCTCCAGTATGGCCAGCGGTCCCACGGTGGGCAAAAGAAACGCTTCAAAGACACACTGAAAGCCTCAATGAAAGCGTTTGCCATAAATCCAGACACGTGGGAACGAGCTGCAATGGACCGATCCACCTGGCGCTCTTCCATCCACGAAGGTGCCAGGTCATGTGAGGCAAACCGGATTACCGCCGCAGAAAAGAAGAGGCAAGCCCGAAAGGCCCATGCTGTCAACCCTCCAGGAGATGTCGCACTCGCCCCCTGTCCCTTCTGTTCCCGAACCTTTCGTGCAAGGATCGGCCTAATCAGCCATCTGCGCACGCACAGAAAACCCTCGGATGACTAGAGTGGTCCTCGTCGTATCGACGGACGAACGAACATATGGAACATAATGAATACTTTTTGTTATGTCTCATATATAAGGGATTTATAGTCAAAAACTTTGTTTTTACGGGGTTTTTTCCCTCCATATTCCTTCAGCACCGTAAAGCTGTGTAAAAAAAAATTCATGCGTATGACGTCATGTGTTTTTGTGTAAATATCAAACTTCATGTACAACATCCGAATCTTGAGTTCTGAGAATTAAAATGCGTGGCTCCACTGTGAGAAATTTCACTAAAATTCGCCATGTACTAAAAAAAAGTTAATAAAATAAAAGTCTTCGTGGTGGCTTGTAGCGCCCGCGCCCTCATGTCTGTGAAGGGCCCACACTCGCTGACAAAAAAAAACCAACAACACTTGTGTGGGGCGGACAAGTACATCTTATTTTCTATCATTGTTTTCCGGGTGGTTTTGAAAGCCTTGGCGCAGGCATGGCCGCAGTCGTTTTGAAAGGTGGGTGGTTCCCCCCAGGAGTGGTTTGTTTCGAGGGGCGGGTGCGGAAAAGAATGGGGCGTCTTGAAACTGACATTGTTTGGGCTTCTAGAGTATAGGAAGAGTGAGGGAATGCGGGTGTGTGGAGATATGGCGTTATTGTTTGAGAACCCTTGTGTTTCTAGAGTATACGAAGTGTGAGGGAATGCGGGTGTGTGGAGATATTGCGTTATTGTTTGAGAACCCTTGTGTTTCTAGAGTATACGAAGAGTGAGGGAATGCGGGTGTGTGGAGATATTGCGTTATTGTTTGAGAACCCTTGTGTTTCGGTTCGATTGAATGAATAGAGAATTACCGGGTGGGGGAGGAGCGGCAGAGGGGAGTTCAAACAAGCAAAAATCATAACGAACAATGATAATCAAGTTAGAATTTAGAACAGGATTTTATTGTTTTTTTTTAAAAATGAAATTAAAATTTTGATGAACAATGTAAAGCCTACAGTTAAAAGAACTGACAAATTATTGGTATAGAATTCCATAAGTTTCTTTTTCCTGGGTGAAATTAATGACATTTCAGAAGCCACGTGTCCCTCTAAGGTTCGTTAGTCCGTGTGCAAATGTGCAAAATTGCACAGCATCCATGTTTTGTGCAAAGCTTTAAAAAATTTGCAGCGCCGTAAATCTAAACCTTCTATCAGTTATCAGCGCACCCTTATAGCTACTCCACTACACAAGAAAATTTGACAGGCGATTATCTAGGTCCTATTCACGGTCCTGTCCAAAACAATTCAAGGTCCCATTAAAAGTCCCGTTCAATGTTCTGTGCAAGGTCCTACACAATGTCCCGTACAAAACCAATAAAAGGTTCCGTACAAACTACGACAAACATAGACAAGGTCTCAGACATCAGTGCTTCTCAAACTTTTTAGTATGGTGGACCGGCAGGAAATTTTTTCATTGCACCAGAGACCGGTGCACTATTTTCCCAGAACTGACAATTTTTTCTGTCATTTTTTTAGAACATCTGCGGACCGGCAGCGGATGGCCCACGGACCGGCACCGGTCCGCGGGCCACCACTTTGAGAAGTACTGTCATACATGACCCAGTTCAAGTTCTCATGCAGTGTCCTGTAGTTCCTATGGTTCTTACCCATACAAACAAGATCGCATAAAGAGCCCCGTTAAAAATCTCGTACAAGGTCCCAAACAAGGTCCCTTACTAGGTCTCACAAAACATTCACCATAATTAGTCACTTTGTGACCTTGCTTGATTTACATTTTGGACACGACTCACGACACAATAATCTTTACCTACATCCCATCAGACTTGTCCCATCCTTCATTCCACAAACAACAAGCTCCCCGCGTAAGCTGCACCCCCTGCCCCCCCCCCACATCTAGTGACACCCTCTCCTTACACCATTCCCACTCAGTCAGCCCCACATGGAGCTCAGCCGTGTTTGTAAAAGCCCCAAGCCCCAGTTGGACGTCCCCGTACACCATAAGCGGATTACTAACTGGAGCCAATGTGCCAATCAAGTCTCAATGGTTTCAGCGAATCTATTTCACCGTCGGAGGTGTACTATAACATTGTGGGGGTCGGGGGGTGGGGGTGGAGGTGTACTATGACATTGTGGGGGTCGGGGGGTGGGGGTGGAGGTGTACTATGACATTGTGGGGGTCGGGGGGTGGGGGTGGAGGTGTACTATAACATTGTGGGGGTCGGGGGGTGGGGGTGGGTGGCTCTGTTTCCCTTTTGAAAGTCACGTCAAACATTACAATTTTAGTTTTACTTGCGGGCTGTGTGCTCCGAGACATGAACTGAAATGTATCATGCGATGTTCGGTGCTTATCGGGTTGGTCTTAACGGCCAAAGGTCAGCTTTGGGTTGGTCTTAACGGCCAAGGGTCAGCTTTGGGTTGGTCTTAACGGCCAAGGGTCAGCTTTGGGTTCCAATTAGGTGGAAAAAAGGAGGCATCATTTAGTGAGTTTTGTTATCATTTAGTTATAGAATGCTTTAAAAAAAAATAAAACCTGTGAACGCTACTTCACTTGCCCCATAGTCCGTCATGGACTGTAAAGGGGGTTATTATTGTGATCTCTAAGTCTTTTAGTTACATTTTCAATGTTGTAGTCAGCGTTTGAGTTGTTCGGTTAGCATTGCGATCTTTTAGTCACTATTTGGATCCTTAAAATAGTATTGTGAAGCTATAGTCAGTATTGGTATCATATAGTCAGTATTGGTATCATATAGTCAGTATTGGTATCATATAGTCAGTATTGGTATCCTATAGTCAGTATTGGTATCATATAGTCAGTATTGGTATTATATAGTCAGTATTGGTATCATATAGTCAGTATCATATAGTCAGTATTGGTATCCTATAGTCAGTATTGGTATCCTATAGTCAGTATTGGTATCATATAGTCAGTATTGGTATTATAAAGTCAGTATTGGTATCATATAGTCAGTATTGGTATCATATAGTCAGTATTGGTATCATATAGTCAGTATTGGTATCATATAGTCAGTATTGGTATCATATAGTCAGTATTGGTATCATATAGTCAGTATCATATAGTCAGTATTGGTATCCTATAGTCAGTATTGGTATCCTATAGTCAGTATTGGTATCATATAGTCAGTATTGGTATTATAAAGTCAGTATTGGTATCATATAGTCAGTATTGGTATCATATAGTCAGTATTGGTATCATATAGTCAGTATTGGTATCATATAGTCAGTATTGGTATCATATAGTCAGTATTGGTATCATATAGTCAGTATTGGTATCATATAGTCAGTATTGGTATCATATAGTCAGTATTGGTATCATATAGTCAGTATTGGTATCATATAGTCAGTATTGGTATCATATAGTCAGTATTGGTATCATATAGTCAGTATTGGTATCATATATAGTCAGTATTGGTATCATATAATCAGTATTTGTATCATATAGTCAGAAATTGGATCTTTGGGGAAAAATGAAAATAGGACGATATAGAATAGATGTGAAAAACACACAAAACAACAGATTTATCCAAAATAAAATTTCCGAGTATAGGAATGGATCGGAAACAAAACGAATTTATGTACGCACACCAGAGGGCGGCATCGGAGGGATATGAAACGTCAGATGGCCGCTCCTAATTAATGTTAGTCTCAGTTGAAGTACAAAATGCCGCCACACAGAAACCCTTAGCGGACCGCATCAGGCTCGCGGGCCGCAGTTTGCACCCTCCCCCCACCCTCGATCCTGACTTGACTTGTAAACCTGGCGTGGAGGTAATCGATGCAGAAACTTCACTTAAACCATAAATCACATTGAGCGATGATTTATTCGGTTTTGATCCCATGTACATACAACCCCCCTCGTCCCCTGCCCGCGAACGTTTCAAAGCTGCTCGCGCCGTACATCCGGTCACCCATGAGTGACTCCGACCGTCTGGCGAATGCGTCCGCTGGACCGTGGCGTCATCCATCTGTTGATCACTGTGGTTTATTAAAAATGCCTTTCAGGGTTTTTTTAGACATATGAAACAATTTGGATGGTGTTAAAAAGAACTTTTAGTTTGGGGAAAGGAGGGGCCGCAGTGGTTGATTAAATTTTCATCTTGTTACAAGCCGCATTGTCTTGTTGTATACATTTTACGGCAGATGGCGATGTTAAATAATAATCGTTTAATAATGTATTTAAAAATAAAAAAACTAGCGAAATCGATTTCACGGATTTCTGCGTTTTTTCAAAAGAGATTCGAAGTGGTGAATAATTTTCCGTAATTCAATGATTGGGAGTCGTTTATCAGGTCATTTCCTTGTGTGGGAGTCAAGCATTAGGTCATTTTTTTGTGGGAGTCAATCATTAGGTCATTTCCGTGTTTGGGAGTGAAGCATTATGTCATTTTGTTGTGTGGGAGTCAATCATTAGGTCATTTCTTTGTGTGGGAGTCAGTCATTAGGTCATTTCGTTGTGTGTGGAGTCAAGCATTAGGTCATTTCGTTGTGTGTGGTGTCAATTATTAGGTCATTTTGTTGTGTGGGAGTCAATCATTAGGTCATAACCTTGTGAGGGAGTCAATCATTAGGTCATTTCGTTGTGTGTGGAGTCAATCATTAGGTCTTTTAGTTGTGTGGGAGTCAATCATTAGGTCATTTCGTTGTGTGGGAGTCAATCATTAGGTAATTTCGTTGTGTGTGGAGTCAATCATTAGGTCATTTTGTTGTGTGGGAGCCAATCATTAGGTCATTTCGTTGTGTGTGGAGTCAATCATTAGGTCATTTCTTTGTGTGGGAGTCAATCATTAGGTTAGTTCTTTGTGCGGGAGTGTGGATCGATCCTTATGTCATTTTGTTGAAAGGGAGTCAATCACTGGGTACATTTTCTTTTTTTTTAATGAGTGTGGGAGTGGGGATAGATCATTAGGTCATTTTGTTGTGTGACGTCAATGATTAGGTCACTAGTTCTTTTTACAGTCGATCGTTATGTCATTTCGTTGTCTGTATTGCCTTCCCCTTAGTCCCAAATAACGATAGAACACATCAACATTAGAATTACTTGTCTGAAAACTGCCTCTATACGGGAACTGACAAGAACGATCCGTGTTCGTTTGGCTCACACTCGTAACGAAATGTTGGTATCGATGCTGCGTCCTTGTAACATTTGACGTCGGTGTAGACGACAGCAGACTTTGGATAATATTATTCACACCCCCCCCCCAACCGGGCCGCCCTGTGGATTAGTTCTGATGCGTGACCATACAATACACTCGTTGAACTCTCAATAAACGGTTTATATTTTCATATTACTTCTAGTTTTAAACGTACTTTTTTTAAAAAAAGATTTAATTTTTTTGCTCCACTTCTCGAAAGGCGACAGCAAGCTCGTTACGTCGCTTCAAAACTTCAGGCCAACCGGAAACTATTGGCCGTAACTGTTGATATGAACTTTGTTGACATTCTCCTTATGTAGCGCGGATACTAAAAGACAACTGGGGTATTTTTAAAAAAAATGTTTGTTTCACTTTTTATTTATTTTTAATTATTTTTTTTAGGTTGTTGCTTTTGGTGTTGTTGTTTTGTTTTGTTTTTTCTTCAACGAAGGAGTTTTTCATTAAATCTATTAAGGGCCCTGGATCAATGTATTTCTCGTTCTTGGCTCCTGAGGATGTTGAGATGTCATCGACGTCTAATGATGAGGATACTTCGTATGTCGCAAGACCTTCTCATCGAGGGTAACAGGGACTTCATTTTGGAGAGCTGGAGTCAATAGAAACCGTAATGTCAAGTGTCCTCGCGTCAACTGTTCCATTGCGACACTTCAAACATAAAATATATATTAATCTGAAATTGTAAATTAAAAAAATTAAATATTTAGAAATAGATTTGTGACAGATTGTTAAAAAAAGAAAAAAATTGCAAAACTATATTTCAGTAGCAACTTAAAACAAAACTTTAGAATTTTTTAAGCGTAACAAGTTGAAATTAAATTGCACTTCATTTATTTATGGTACGGGGGAAAAAAATTATATTACGCGATTGAACACCTCAATGAAATTTTACATCATCAAACCCCCCCCCCACTTTTACTCTCGTGAGCCTGGGCGCCCTTCCCACCTTAATACCACCCCACTTTTACTCTCGTGAGCCTGGGCGCCCTGCCCACCTTAATACCACCCCACTTTTACTCTCGTGAGCCTGGGCGCCCTGGCCACCTTAATACCACCCCACTTTTACTCTCGTGAGCCTGGGCACCCTGGCCACCTTAATACCACCCCACTTTTACTCTCGTGAGCCTGGGCGCCCTGGCCACCTTAATACCACCCCACTTTTACTCTCGTGAGCCTGGGTGCCCTGCCCACCTTAATACCACCCCACTTTTACTCTCGTGAGCCTGGGCGCCCTGCCCACCTTAATACCACCCCACTTTTACTCTCGTGAGCCTGGGCACCCTACCAACCTTAATACCACCCCACTTTTACTCTCGTGAGCCTGGGCGCCCTACCCACCTTAATACCACCCCACTTTTACTCTCGTGAGCCTGGGCGCCCTACCCACCTTAAGACCACCCCACTTTTACTCTCGTGAGCCTGGGCGACTTACCCACCTTAATACCACCCCACTTTTCTCTCGTGAGCCTGGGCGCACTACCCACCTTAATACCACCCCACTTTTCTCTCGTGAGCCTGGGCGCACTACCCACCTTAATACCACCCCACTTTTCTCTCGTGAGACTGGGCGCACTACCCACCTTAATACCACCCCACTTTTCTCTCGTGAGCCTGGGCGCACTACCCACCTTAATACCACCCCACTTTTCTCTCGTGAGCCTGGGCGCACTACCCACCTTAATACCACCCCACTTTTCTCTCGTGAGCCTGGGCGCACTACCCACCTTAATACCACCCCACTTTTCTCTCGTGAGCCGGGGCGCCCCTACCCACCTTAATACCACCCCACTTTTCTCTCGTGAGCCTGGGCGCACTACCCACCTTAATACCACCCCACTTTTCTCTCGTGAGCCTGGGCGCACTACCCACCTTAATACCACCCCACTTTTCTCTCGTGAGCCTGGGCGCACTACCCACCTTAATACCACCCCACTTTTCTCTCGTGAGCCTGGGCGCACTACCCACCTTAATACCACCCCACTTTTCTCTCGTGAGCCTGGGCGCACTACCCAACTTAGGGAGCAAAAATGAGATAATTTCTTTTTAAAATTACTTACAGCATAAATGACTCCAAGTTATTTTAAGCTCTATGTGTAATTATGTCTTATTCCCACCCACACCTCATGAATTTCCTGTAATTTTCTCCCCCTGAATCCAATTTTCTTAAATTAAAACAGAATAAAAGTTGGTGCAAAAATAACAATGTTGGATAGGTAAATGTTTTTTTTATATTTTTTAAAAAATGTTCTTCGGAGTAGTTGATCTTTCCTCTTTCGAATTAAAGGTGAGTTTTTGTGACCGTTTCCATTCCCCACCGCAGTCCCGAGTCAAGTTCCCAGGTCAAGTTCCCAGGTCAAGGAACAACACTGATCACAAACTGGAATCATATCATGGGGTAGCGGTTCCCAAACTGTGCCAGGTATTAATTATAGTACGTAAAACAAAATAAATACATTTGTAAAATGGCGTAAATTTTTTACCACCCTTTTATTAAGAGCCATCATATATGTAGATATACCTGTTATCAAGGGGTACGGGAGATAAAGGGTTGGGAACCGCGTCCCTAAAAGTTTGCCCGCGAATTGAATGAATTTATTTGATATTAAGCTAAGGAGGGGGCAGGGGGGGGGAAGTGAGCAAGGCGTAGTTACATCAACGCCAGGTTGTGATTATTTCATAATCTGGCATTGATAAATGCAGTGTGTAAAAATGTATAGCCGGAGTCAATATCCACATGGGTGGGCCGAGATTTGTTTTCACCCCCCCCCCACCCACCACATCGACAGTTCACTAAAAATTATGTGCCTTTTTTAACAAGAAAAAATTTAAAGTTTAGGGGAGTAGAGAGACACCGGGGTGTGGGTGGGTGGGGGGCTAAATTTGTCCCTCCCGTTTCTATCATCACTGACTCTGCATGCCTATCCGAATATCTGTCTGAAATAGACTTGACCACCACAAATCTCCCCGCCCCCAAACCCCACCGACCAACTCTTACTTTGATCAACACCATAAAATCCATTTCTGTCAGTAAGTTGTGGCACGCTTTTCTTTAACAAGACTCCATTTCAATTTAAGTTAACAAAAATCCTGAAGTGCATCAACAAAACAAAACAACAACAAAAAAAGCAAGTTAATTGAAATAATGTGCATGCAAAAGTCTAATGACATCACATGAATACAAAGCCGATACGACTGCGGAGAGCGATATAAAGACTTTATTGATTAGTCGACTTGTCAAGGTCAAGTTATGCCCAACTTCCTTTACCCACACTGTCCACACAACACACATACACACGACAGAAACACACGAAAATACACACAACATACACACAACATAAATGCAACACACACACACAACATAAACACAACACACACACAACATAAACACATACACACAAAACATAAACACAACACACACACGCACAAAATACACACACGAAAACACACACAACACACACAATACATACACACAAAACACACGCAATACATACACACAACATACACACGAAGCACACTTACCAACACACACACTTCCAAAGTATTTTTATCCATGGCCATGAGAGCTATTCCTTAATTAGCTTTTTGTAATTCGTTTGAAACCCTGAAATATGTTTATATTACAAAAACAGACAAAACGTCTAATTATAAAACCATAAATATCTTCCTGTTATGTAAAAGACTATTTTGTGTTATGTTAAAGAACAATACATTTCTTCCTGTTTCGCAAGTGTTAATATGTCTATGATACAAAACATTTAGTTTTTTTCCTGTTCCATAACACACAATTTGTTTCCGCTCCACACCAACCAACAAGTGCAAGAACCATCTTTTCGCGCCACACCAACCAACAAGGGCAGGAACCATCTTTCCGCTCCACACCACCCAACAAGGGCAAGAACCATCTTTCCGCTCCACACCAACCAACAAGTGCAAGAACCATCTTTCCGCTCCACACCACCCAACAAGGGCAGGAACTATCTTTCCGCTCCACACCGACCAACAAGGGCAAGAACCATCTTTCCGCTCCACACCAACCAACAAGTGCAAGAACCATCTTTTCGCGCCACACCACCCAACAAGGGCAAGAACCATCTTTCCGCTCCACACCAACCAACAAGGGCAAGAACCATCTTGATTCTCCAGCGTGCGTAATGTGACTTACGTTTTCCTACAAAACTTACATGAGTGTAGTGCCGTTGCTGTAACTCTGCTGGTTAAAACGACGGCAACTTTTATGGAGTACCTTGTTCTTGCACCAACAATGGGAGACTGAATATAGATGTATTCATCTTTTATGGAAACACTGGCGGGGAATTTTTAGATCTTATCAGTGGAGAGTCTCTATTAGATTCAAGGGGGATACAAACTCTTGCTTAAATGCAAGAAGAAAGTTAAAGTCATCTTAAGATATTCTTCATTAGTTTCAGAGGAATGTTTGAAATAGAATTTGTCAGAAATGCCATTAGTTATAAATCAGATCTCATTGTGTCGCATAAGGATGTTGAGCTTCTTGTCCACGAGGAGCAGCATCCGATCAGCGTCGACATCTGCAATTCTTCCTAGGACGTAGGCCACCAACGAGAGTCCTCCAGTCTACCTTATTCTGGGCCAGCCTCTTCAGGATCCTCCAGTTATGGCCAAGTACCTTGATGTCTGCCTCCAAACTCAAACCACAAATTATTTCATGGACGACCTCTTCTTCGCTTTCCCTGAGAGTTCCAGTTCAGGGCCTGCCTTGTTGCATTGGAGGCAGGTTTTCGTAGCGTGTGGCCAAACCCATCGCCACCGCTTCTGGAGAATCCCTGGACTATTGGCTTCTGCATAGAGTGTCACTTGGTTTGGTGTCATCTTGTCACGACTTACCCCACAGACCTCCGACACTGTCAGTCCAGAGCCAAATAACGGGAACATACACAATTTTACATTTTGTTGTACCCCCCCCCCTAGTTATGGTTTCATCCGGCGCGGTCCAACACGCCCCCCCCCCGCTAGTGACGCCTCTGCTTCTACCTTCGGCGCTGCCACATAAAGATAGATTTTTTTTAATGACAATTGAGAAAATACTGATAGCATTATGCAATTATTGCCTTGCTTTATTTTATCAATACAAGAAAAGGGAAAAGTGACTTACACTCAAGCTGTATATATAGCAAGAGGGTAAATTTCAATATCGGGAAATTGACCGATTGTGCAATAAAGTAGGATATTTGTTTGTATTAAATAATATTACGAATAAAGATGACAATAAAGGCATTGCAGACATTTTTTATGTAGTATTTATGTAACTAAACGGGATTGTTATTATTTGTTGGATTCTTGTTTCATTTTAACTTTCTATTAAATTTATATATTGACTTTAAGGAAATAATACAGACACAAGCAAAGAATTCTTTTTTTTTAAATGGAAAAATATCTTTATGTATCGAGACATTTTTTTTATTATTCATATTTGTTTTATTTTTTTTTAGTTTGATTTCTTTAATTTTCACGTCAATAACTCTTTGATAAATGTTAAATTTATTTTTACAACTTATCGCGTTTAGTTTTAATAGCTCGCTTGGCCAACTTGTTTGAACCACACACCAGGGACAGCGTTATATGCCGAGGCTTGTGCAGTATCTCACTGTTACAGGAGGGTCACTAGACAAACTGAGCACCAAACACGATAGTGTATGAACAAACCAACTCCAAACACGAGAGTGTATGAACAAACCAACCATAAACACGAGAGTGTATGAACAAACCAACTATAAACACGAGAGTGTATGGGACAAACCAACTATAAACACGAGAGTGTATGAACAAACCAACCATAAACACGATAGTGTATGAACAAACCAACCATAAACACGAGAGTGTATGAACAAACCAACTATAAACACGAGAGTGTATGAACAAACCAACCATAAACACGATAGTGTATGAACAAACCAACCATAAACACGAGAGTGTATGAACAAACCAACTATAAACACGAGAGTGTATGGGACAAACCAACTATAAACACGAGAGTGTATGGGACAAACCAACTATAAACACGAGAGTGTATGAACAAACCAACTATAAACACGAGAGTGTATGAACAAACCAACTATAAACACGAGAGTGTATGAACAAACCAACCATAAACACGAGAGTGTATGAACAAACCAACTATAAACACGAGAGTGTATGGGACAAACCAACTATAAACACGAGAGTGTATGGGACAAACCAACTATAAACACGAGAGTGTATGAACAAACCAACTATAAACACGAGAGTGTATGAACAAACCAACTATAAACACGAGAGTGTATGAACAAACCAACCATAAACACGAGAGTGTATGAACAAACCAACCATAAACACGAGAGTGTATGAACAAACCAACTCCAAACACGAGAGTGTATTTGACAAACTAGCACCAAACACGAGAGTGTATATATGAATCACATGTGCCATGTGCGAGTATACTTGATTGGTTTTATACGATATCATACATCTGGACATTCATGACTTTAAATATACATGTATGTATAATATATACACTAGGTTGAATACATGTATGTATAATATATACACTAGGTTGAATACATGTATGTATAATATATACAATAGGTTGAATACATGTATGTATAATATATACACTAGGTTGAATACATGTATGTATAATATATACAATAGGTTGAATACATGTATGTATAATATATACACTAGGTTGAATACATGTATGTATAATATATACACTAGGTTGAATACATGTATGTATAATATATACACTAGGTTGAATACATGTATGTATAATATATACACTAGGTTGAATACATGTATGTATAATATATACACTAGGTTGAATACATATATGTATAATATATACACTAGGTTGCGCTGGGGCGCCGTGGCGGCGACTACGGCGCCCACTTTTTTCAAATGCCCAACTAACTTGTTTGATAGATACTTAATATTGAACTTTACTGAAATGTACACACAATATTTTATAATAGGGGTTGTAGGGCGCCTACGGCGCTCACAGCAGCTGTGGGGCGCCTAAGGCGCCTACTTTTTATATGTCAAAAGCCCAAGTAACTTATCCTTGTTTGATAAACACGAAATATTAAACTTGCTGAAATATACACAAAGTATTCATAATTATAAATCCTCAAATTCCATTTTTACATCGCTCCCTTTTCAAAAATTAAAATATAAGCTAAAACTATGACGTCATATAATATTTTATTTACAGCGCATCTTTAATTTATAATTATTTTGCACACCTTTTTGTGCGCCTTCCGATGCACGCCTTGTATTAAAATATAAGCTCAAACAATGACGTCATAGCGTTCCACATCCAATGAGTGAGTGACTTGGACTATTATATTATTTATTGTTTTGTTTGCTTCTAGTTCATTGCATTGTTATTGTGGTGTTTTTATTTAAAGCATATTCCCCAGTTTCATAAAGTCTAAACCAGGGGTCGGGAAACCATGGCTCGCGAGCCAGATGTGGCTCTATTGATGGCTGCATCTGGCTTTCAGACAAATGTTCGATTATTAAAAAACACAACTTGAATTCAGACTCCTTTGATCTACATATTAATTGCAGATTTTAAAAAAAAACAGCATAACAATGTTATTACAAAAAATTCAGAGCCATAATTATTGTACTTTTATTGTTGAAATTACAAAAACTGCACATATTTACTTGAATTTCTAGTTTTCAACATAATGTATGGCTCTATTTATGGCTCTCACAGAATTTTTAAAAATATCTGGTGTTTATGGCTCTCTCAGACAAAACATTTCCCCGACCCCTGGTCTATCCCGTCGTTCACTATTATCCAGTTTTCTACTCTAACGGACCATCTTGATATTGAAGGCTAGTCAGATCTTACTGAGGGCGGCCAAAGTTGTGTGTGCAGCGCCCCATCTACCACCAACCCCCCTGCACGGAGAGGCACCTATAACACAAACACGAGTAACCATAATTCAAAGGACGCTCGGGTGGGGGACGGCAGGGGTGGGGTAGACGCGAAAACTCATTACGGGTTTGGTGAGGAGAGGGACGTTTTGTAATGGGGTGTTGTCGTGACCCACCACCGCCCATCGGCGGGCCCCTTGTGGTTGGTTAATTATCTCCGGTGTCGAATTTAATAACGTACTCATTTGACTCTTTTGGATGGGGGGAGGGGGGTGGAAGGAGGGAGGGGGATTGGGGGGAGGGGGGTTACAGCGTCTGGGATTGTTGTTGCGTGCAAGTTTTATGTCAGTAGTAATAACGAAGTGAGTGCATCACAAGATGAGCCTGCTCGAGGGCCGGTCAAGATGGACGTTTTCTACTCGTTGATCCTCAATCTAAGACATTTTTGGTTTCGAGAGTACGTTCTTCATGGGCTGCCCTCCCACCGACCACCCGCGACACCTCAAAAAAAAATCACAAAGTTTACCAGTTGATTCTCGACAGCTAGCATTAAGACCAGGCTAAATTGTAATCAAGTTACAATAACAATAATAATATTAACCAACGAGCAACAAAGCCCGTCCAAGGACAACACCAAATGCTGACGTCAAAGGTTCGTGCGTTGTTTGGTTAATGTTAATCTGGAAGCCAAAATGACCGGCCATACATGTGCATCACGTCAAAAATACTATTCACTATAGTTAAAATAAATAACTCGTAAAAACAGAGCTTTTGACTATAAATCCCAACGCGCATAACTCAAAATAAAGTCTTGGAAGAAATACTGCACCAAAAATAACTCGTTTTGAACGTCCGCGTAAACGTGTTCAATTGGCTGTATGAGTCATATGTGTTTGAGGGACCAATCGCTATCGAGGACCGGACAGAACGGACAGAAAATTGCCTTTTATTATTATAGAATAATCTAAGGTCACTAATGACGTAATGCAAATTTTTTATTTGCTACTGCATTTCACTTTGAGACTGTGGGTTAAGTTTTAAAAACCAGTCGCATTTTTTTTCATGGAAACAAAACCACGTCTCGAAACAAAGAAACAAAACTCGAGGTGCACTCGTCATGTTCATCGTTGTGCGGAAGCCACGAGCCAAGAGGTTGATTTGAATCAGCATCGTGTTAATTAAATCCAGGAAGTGGTCACCTGAGGGGGTCAACCCCCCCCCCACCTTTCACCTGAACCAGACCACGCCCCTGGATATGGGCTCCTTGAACTTACAGGCGTGAGCGTGTAAGGACGTGATCACCCGGCTCCCGTTACGGGCTCGTCTGGACAGACATTTGACCCTTGACCAAGGCTACTTCCGGATTTGAAAGACCTGGTGCCATCTCCCTACCCCCATAAATCACTTTTCCCCACATCCTTTCATGTCCACTCATGAGAACTATACGTGTGCATTAGCGAATCTACTCGAGGACATTTCAAACCACTGTTTGGGAAACCTTTTTTTTTATATTTCTGACCTTTTCAGTTATACATTTATCTACATCAGTAGCTTGTGCCTTTACTTTTTGGACGCAACAGGGCACTGAAATCGATAAATTTTAAAGAAGAAAAAAAACACTACATCCCCCCCCCCGGTGCACCTCGCTCCAACCATTCACTCCCCCCCCCCTAACTCCCTCACCGACCACTCATATCGTTGGACCAGCTGTGACGTGTCAATATCAAAAATTGACGTCCGACACAGGTATGCAAATACTCCAGGTGACATTTGAAACGCGCGGCCGTCGATATGGTGGGCTGACTACGTCGTCTGTCCTGGCGCAGGTCGCAACGGCGTATCAACATCAGTGACACGAAACGGAGCAACCACCGTGAAGGTAGCAGTTACCTGTAACATGGCCACGCCACCGCGAAACTAGCGGTTACCTGTAACAGGGCAACACAGCCGTGAAGGTAGCAGTTACCTGTAACATGGCAACACCGCCGTGAAGGTAGCAGTTACCTGTCACATGACAACATCGCCGTGAACTTAGCAGTTACCTGTAACATTAACATCTCGCCGTTAAAGTTCAAATTACCTGTAACATGGCCACGCCCACGCTGCCGTTAAATTAACAGTTACCTGTAACATGGCCACACCGGGATGAAAGTAGCAGTTACCTGTAACATGGCCACACCGCAATGAAAGTAGCAGTTACCTGTAACTTGGCCACACAGCCGTGAAAGTAGCAGTTACCTGTAACTTGGCCACACAGCCGTGAAAGTAGCAGATACCTGTTACATGGCCCCGGGAAAATCTTCAATATCGTGTGTGTTAAATTTATTTATTTTACCGGCACAATGGTGAACATTAATTGTTGCTGTCCCTGGTGTTGCTTTGTGGCGGTGACATGAAATTAAACGGCCACATCTCAGGTCCCAGTTATCGTGAACAATCGCCAGCGGTGATAACTCTCACCTCCAAAAAAATGTAAGAGTGGTCTGCGTCACGCAAGGGGTGGCCCGGATGGGGGCGGGGAAAGGGAGGTAACGCAATCAAAGCCAACTGCCACCAGTGCCCCGGATGACCTCAACTTGTTTCGAAAAGATTGAATCCCGCGGTTATCGCCTCCCTTGCACTTCCGGGCGTTTCAACTGCGCATGATCAAGATGGCGTCAGGTGACATGTCGCATGTCGGGATGCAACTACGCTACGTCTGCCCCAACAGATTTTGACCGCTTTAAGTCCTTTTAACCTCTTCCGATTTCTCTGCTTTGATCTGGGACTCGGTAATAGTTTTCCCGTCACTTCTCTTTATTCATTTCTCTCTTCTCTTTCTTGATGATCGGCCTTATCCCATCTTACGTATTACAGGAACCCCGCGTGTAAAGATTAGCGCGTCCTACGCTTATCCGTGGTTTGCATTTTTATTAGCTGTGTTAGTTCTGGTAGCTCTAGTAGTTCTGGTAGTTGCGGTAGCTCTGGTTGCTCTTGTAGTTCTGGTAGTTGTGGTAGTTGTGGTAGCTCTGGTAGCTCTGGTAGTTCTGGTAGTTCTAGTAGTTCTGGTAGTTGTGGTAGCTCTGGTTGCTCTGGTAGTTCTGGTAGTTCTAGTAGTTCGTGTAGTTGTGGTAGCTCTGGTTGCTCTGGTAGTTCTGGTAGTTCTAGTAGTTCTGGTAGTTGTGGTAGCTCTGGTTGCTCTGGTAGTTCTGGTAGTTCTAGTAGTTCTGGTAGTTATGGTAGCTCTGGTTGCTCTGATAGCTCTGGTAGTTATGGTAGTTCTGATTGTTCTGGTAGTTCTGGTAGCTCTGGTAGTTCTGGTAGTTGTGGTAGCTCTGGTAGTTCTGGTTGTTCTGGTAGTTCTGGTTGTTCTGGTAGTTATGGTAGCTCTGGTTGCTCTGGTAGCTCTGGTTGCTCTGGTAGTTCTGGTAGCTCTGGTAGCTCTGGCTGCTCTGGTAGTTCTGGTAGTTCTGGTAGTTGTGGTAGTTCTGGTTGTTGTGGTAGCTCTGTTAGTTCTGGTAGTTCTGGTAGTTGTGGTAGCTCTGGTAGTTCTGGTAGTTCTGGTAGTTGTGGTAGTTGTGGTAGTTCTGGTAGTTGTGGTAGTTCTGGTAGTTGTGGTAGCTCTGGTAGTTGTGGTAGTTCTGGTAGTTCTGGTAGTTCTGGTAGTTCTGGTAGTTCTGGTAGTTGTGGTAGTTCTGGTAGTTGTGGTAAGTCTGGTAGTTCTGGTAGCTCTGGTAGTTGTGGTAGCTCTGGTAGTTCTGGTAGTTCTGGTAGTTCTGGTAGTTCTGGTAGTTGTGGTAGCTCTGGTAGTTCTGGTAGTTCTGGTAGTTCTGGTAGTTCTGGTAGTTCTGGTAGTTGTGGTAGTTATGGTAGTTATGGTAGCTCTGGTAGTTCTGGTAGTTCTGGTAGTTCTGGTAGTTCTGGTTGCTCTGGTAGCTCTGGTAGCTCTGGTAGTTCTGGTAGCTCTGGTAGCTCTGGTTGCTCTGGTGGTTCTTGTAGCTATGGTCAGGCAAGTTCTCTGTGTGTTATTCCTTCTCACTTCTTTGAGAACCCCCGCAGCGGATGTCCCATTAATACCTCGATCATTGGCTTCTGACTGCATGCACGAAATGTAAGTGTCTCGTGACGGCACACCTGCTCGCCTGCCCTCTGACGGTCCTCGGCTTGGATTCTATGACAGATTGCACAATGCACACTGGCGCACAGATGCCATTGTCACCCGAGGGTTTGGCGAGTCTATGTGATGTTTTGTGTGTCACTGAAACAACGAGCCGTGAGGGGGGTACGGGTGAAATAGGAGAGAAATTGTATTCCAGGGCTAGAAACTCAATTTATAGGTGATTGATGACAGTGGATAACGAAAGAATGAGATTAGGAAATAACCTATGTAAACAGCATATAACAATAATTTTAAAAATCTGCAACAACAAAAGCACAATGAACATTAAAATATGTTTATAGCTTTGTGAGTGGGAAAATAATCGCAACGAATCTTTCTTTTGTAACTTGGAGAAGAATTTCAAGATAAAATTCTCTCGAGTCTATGGCTGGTTTGAATGAATGTAACGAAAAGAAGTATTCATGGTCCCGTGGGGGAAAAAAAAGGGGAGGGGGGGACAGCCGGAAACGACATGTTTAATTGCAGGAGCTCAGGTTTTTTTTTCCTCTGCGAAGTATTTCAAACTTTCAACCAAAGAACCATCTGCAAATTTCCGTCAGCACAGTTACATAGCTGCACACTTTCATCTACACATTTCCATCTACACACTTCCATCTACACACTTCCATCTGCACACTTCCATCTGCACACTTCCATCTACATACTTCCATCTACACACTTCCATCTACACACTTCCATCTACACACTTCCATCTACACACTTCCATCTGCACACTTCCATCTACACACTTCCATCTACACACTTCCATATACACACTTCCATTTACACACTTCCATCTGTCATACAATAATTCTGTCTCAACAATGTTCATGACGATTGGCTGAATGGTTTAGTAAGCTAGCTATAAAGGACAAGCACACAGACACACTCACAGACACATTTTCATTTATATATATATATATATATATATATATATATATATATATATATATATATATATATATATATATATATATATATATAGAATAATATAGAATATAGATCATAGCGGTGTGCCGGATTCACATTTTTTAAATCAAACCTGAGCCGGATTTTGCCGGATTTATGAAGTGCAATCCTGTCGGAGCTGGATTTTTTTTTAATTTCCTGATTCCGTATTTTCCGGAGCCGGAGCCGAAATCTGGTACTCCCCTAATATATATATATATACTAGCGTATCACCCGTCAAAAATGACGGAAGTTTTCAGCTGAAATCTATTTATTTTATTTAAAAATGCACTTTTTTAGGGCGCTTACGGCGCCGACCTTTTCAAAAGCCCAACTAACTTGTCCTTGTTTGATAAATATGAAATATTAAACTTTCTGAAATGTACACAAAGTATTTTATAATAGGGGTTGTAGGGCGCCTACGGCGCCCCCTTTGTTTTTTTATTTTATAATTAACCATTATCAAATCCTCTTTTTACATTGATCCCTTTTCCAAAATTAAAATACATGTATGAGCGAAAACAATGACGTCATATAATATTTTTTTACAGCGCATTTTTAATTTGCTTACCTTTTGATGCATTGGTGCAGTAATTTGGTTTTCCCTGCTTTCTAAAATTAGTAGCGTCACGGACAGACATTGCAATTTATATTGTTTAATATACAAGTATAAAAACGCAAGTGGAGTGCAGTCACAAATGCCCGCCCTGTTTAATTCCACGTAGATTTACTCCTGGTTCGCTCGTTCATCATCTCCACCAACAAAATTCCAATAAATCAGTTGACTTTCCGCCTACTAGCATCAGCTATAAACGAAATTCAAATAAGAAACAAACAAAAAAGAAACACTCGAGTTAGCCTTCTCCTGCATCCACCCCAGCCCTCGCGACTCCCTCGGGGACGACGCTGAAAGAGATCCTGGCGCATGCGCGGATCAGGTCCCCCTCGATAGCATCTCATCTCGGAGCTCCATCAGGAGCGGAGCGGAGCGGAGAGCCCCCCGGCTGCCCCCCATCTCTCCTCTGATGCTCAAAGACAACGGCCGTGGGATTACTGCCGGAATACGCGAGCACAATGGCCGGAGGGTTATCGAGGATTTGCGAGGGCTTAGGGCCTCCGGGGCTATCGCAAGCCTTCGGGAGGGGAAGGAACTAAGGTCCAAAGGGTTATCGGGCTCTTACGAGAGTTTGGGCCCAAAAGTTATGAGCGATTTCTTTGCTGAGCCGGTACTGTGGAGAGATTGAGGGGGGGGGGTTTGGTGGAAAAGACCGTTTCTGGGGTCGAGATGACGGCGGACCAGATAAGGGGCCAACGGGCCATGTCATCAGTCATTCTCTTGTTAGAGAACGTGGATGGTGGGGAGGGGGGGGGGCTGTCAGGGGCCGAGATTTGGCAAGATGTCTCATTGATGCTTCGCGGAGACAGCAGATTTTAATGCCAGATTTTTTCGTTGTTTTTTTTTCTTTTTTTTCTTACAATTTTATTTTGTCCCATTTTTGTTTTGACCATAAAGTTCTACTTGTTTGTCTTGAGAAAAGTATAGGAAAAAGTGGAAACTCTCGAAATGATTTTGTTGCTGACAATTGATTTGCGCACGCGTGTTGCTGTTAAGTTGTTTTATTCCCCTCAAGCAGTTTCGAAATTATTTGCCTTATACGAGGTATTGAATAAAAAGAGTAATTTTAAAACTTTTACATTGTGTTCACGTTTAATTTTGATATGCTATTAAGGTATATTTTTTTCTAAAATTAGAATAACGTATGTCAACAACTAACGATGTATAGTAGTGTATACGTATAGTTTTGTGACGTCATTGTATATTTTTATGAGATAAACTGATTTTTTTTAATGAGATTAACTGATCTTTTTAAAGAGTTTAACTGATATTTTTTATGAGATTTACTGATCTTTCTATGAGATTAGGGGATTGTTTTGATGAGATTAACATATATTATGCTAATAACAAGGGTCACATCAAACCATACAAACAATATTTCATAACCATAAAACAAGGAGATCACATTGAGGTGTGTGTGAGATGAGGTTTCCCTCCCCCCCCCCAACTTGCCCTGGTCATACTGAGTAAACCGCGGGATAAGCTTGACCTGCCCCGAGACATTTTCCATACTTTGTCCGTTTGTCGCCTAGGACACCGACCGGACACTGACCGCCCTCCATCATCGTTTACATTCAGAATTGAAAGTCTGTAACCTTGGACGTGGAATGGGTTGCCTTAACAAACCAGGTTAGCCAACACACTATCAACTTTCAAAACCCTAATAAGTCTAGACATAAACCACGGATAAGCGTAGAACGCAATTATATTCTGTATGGAAGAAGCAGATAAGATGTTATAGCATTGTTCTAGCATTTGAATGGCCAAGCGTGCTAACCGGATGCTGGTTCATCATTCATCTAGGAGCCTGTAGAATCGTGTCCCATTTGTAGTTGTTTTTTTGTTGTTGTTGTTTTTTTTTCATTGTGTGTGTTCAATAACTTACATAGATTCTTGTTAGCATCGCTGGTAGCGTCCCTCTGTCCATCCAATTCTTTTGTGTCCAACTCCTATCTTTACACACTGCTCTCCATTCAATGTTTTAAAGTCGTTCATCTACCGATTGTAACATTCCATCCATCAGGAGCCGTGCTCAGAAGCGTAGGCGGCCATGCCTCTCCACAGCTCTCCGTCTTTGATACTGCCCATCAGCCCCGCTGGTGACTGTGCCCCATGCCATCTTGTCAGCTCGTCTAGCATCTTTTCTCTCTGTCTTTGGTACTGCCCATCAGCTCCCCTGGTGACTGTGCCCCATGCCATCTTGTCAGCTCGTCCAGCATCTTTTCTCTCTGTCTTTGGTACTGCCCATCAGCTCCCCTGGTGACTGTGCCCCATGCCATCTTGTCAGCTCGTCCAGCATCTTTTCTCTCTGTCTTTGGTACTGCCCATCAGCTCCGCTGGTGACTGTGCCCCATGCCATCTTGTCAGCACGTCCAGCAACTTTTCTCTCTGTCTTTGGTACTGCCCATCAGCTCCGCTGGTGTCTGTGCCCCATGCCATCTTGTCAGCTCGTCCAGCATCTTTTCTCTCCGTCTTTGGTACTGCCCATCAGCTCCACTGGTGACTGCCCCATGCCATCTGTCAGCTCGTCCAGCATCTTTTCTCCCCGTCTTTGGTACTGCCCATCAGCTCCGCTGGTGTCTGTGCCCCATGCCATCTTGTCAGCTCGTCCAGCATCTTTTCTCTCCGTCTTTGGTACTGCCCATCAGCTCCACTGGTGACTGCCCCATGCCATCTGTCAGCTCGTCCAGCATCTTTTCTCCCCGTCTTTGGTACTGCCCATCAGCTCCGCTGGTGACTGTGCCCCATGCCATCTTGTCAGCTCGTCCAGCATCTTTTCTCTCCGTCTTTGGTACTGCCCATCAGCTCCGCTGGTGACTGTGCCCCATGCCATCTTGTCAGCTCGTCCAGCATCTTTTCTCTCCGTCTTTGGTACTGCCCATCAGCTCCGCTGGTGACTGTGCCCCATGCCATCTTGTCAGCTCGTCCAGAATCTTTTCTCTCTGTCTGCCTCGATCCCTTTAAATTTGCCCTCGATCTTTCTTGTTGTTACGGCGTGTTCTAGCTTGCCTCACCTCATGTGTAAAATAAGAAAAACCCGTAAAAAACCAAGTTTTTGACTATAAATCCTTTATGTACGAGAAGAATTTAAAATAATGTTCATTATAATACGCAGCGCCAGACCATCCAGAAATACAAAATTGCAGTTGTGTCGTAAAACATGTTTAATATAATGCGCACCGATCAGGAATATGTTTATAAAAAGAGCTGTCAATAAAATACGCACCTTATTGCGCGACAGAAAGGTTGTTCAATATAATACGCACCGCGACGCTCTATCTCAAAAAATAGCATGATACATAGGAATAAATAAAATAATCTAAAAAATCAATAATTTAATTACGGTACATGCGATCGATCTGAAATTTTGATACATTGTTTTTATCATCGGTACGAAACTGCCTGCAAAATTTCAGCTCGCTATCTTGCGAACAAGTGGGTTAAAAATCGATCAAAAGTTTTGGCGACAAGCAAGCAAGCAAGCAAGGTCGGTCGGTCGGTCGGCCGCAGACACCACGAGTTAATATAAAGGATTTAAAAACAACAACACTAGATTGTCTCTGTCTAAAGTTAGACATAATTGTAACAATACAGGCATGTACATTTTTGAGTCGTGATCTCTCTCTGTCTTGGGCGGGCGGAAAAACAAAAGTAAAAAATGACCCACTTCCCGTAAAGCCATCGAGCTGAAATTTGGCACACGGACCCGTGTCACCTAACAATGCATCGTATCAAAATTTCAGATCGATCGAAAATACCGTAATTAAATTAATGCATTTTTAGTTCATCTCTATACGAGGTATGTAATTTAATTTCACGGTTTGTTATTGGTTTTTTTTTCACAAGACATCTTAGTTCTCGCGTTGGAGCGATGTACCGGGGTGCTTTTGTTTACATTTTGATACATTGTTTTTATCATCGGTACGAAACTGCCTGCAAAATTTCAGCTCGCTATCTTGCGAACAAGTGGGTTAAAAATCGATCAAAAGTTTTGGCGACAAGCAAGCAAGCAAGCAAGGTCGGTCGGTCGGTCGGCCGCAGACACCACGAGTTAATATAAAGGATTTAAAAACAACAACACTAGATTGTCTCTGTCTAAAGTTAGACATAATTGTAACAATACAGGCATGTAAATTTTTGAGTCGTGATCTCTCTCTGTCTTGGGCGGGCGGAAAAACAAAAGTAAAAAATGACCCACTTCCCGTAAAGCCATCGAGCTGAAATTTGGCACACGGACCCGTGTCACCTAACAATGCATCGTATCAAAATTTCAGATCGATCGAAAATACCGTAATTAAATTAATGCATTTTTAGTTCATCTCTATACGAGGTATGTAATTTAATTTCACGGTTTGTTATTGGTTTTTTTTTCACAAGACATCTTAGTTCTCGCGTTGGAGCGATGTACCGGGGTGCTTTTGTTTACATTTTACGTGTCACGCTGAGCTTGGTCCAGCGATCGGTGACCAGACCTTTCCTCTCTCCCACCCCCCACCCCCCGGGTTATAAAGCAAATGGCAGTTAAGACAGATTCAGTCTGTAAATGTTTGTCGTGTTTGAACATAATCAATACTGTTAGTTATGTCTCATATGTAAGGGATTTATAGTCAAAAACTTTGTTTTTAAATCCCCTATTTTAACTTCACCGCCGTCTCTGTTTCTCTGTCTTGGGCGGGCACCGCGGAAAAACAGAAGTAAAAATGACCCGTTTCCCGTGATTCGATCGAGCTGAAATTTGTCACATGGACCCGTCTCACCCGCAATGCATCGTATCAAAATTGCAGATCGATCGAACGTAACGTAATTAAATTAATGCATTTTTAGTTGATCCTTATATAACACATGTAATTCAAATTCACGGTTAATTATTGTTTTTTCTTCCACGTGAGAGTTTGAGAATAAAAGTGGACTCGATCGTCGTGCCGACACCCCCTCACGTCCCATCTCCCGTTATTAAAGACAGGGGACATCACTCGGTGTCAGTCTGTAAATGTTTGTCGCGTTGGAACATAATCAATACTTTTAGTTATGTCTCATATATAAGGGATTTATAGTCAAAAACTTTGTTTTTACGGGTTTGTTTTATTAAATCCCTTATATTAACTTCACCGCCGTCTCTTGGGCGGGCACCGCGGAACAACAGAAGTCAAAAATGACCCACTTCCCGTCATGCCATCGAGCTGAAATTTGGCACACGGACTCGTGTCACATAACAATGCATAGTATCAAAAATTCAGATCGATCGAACGTACAGTTATTAAATTAATGCATTTTTAGTTTATCTTTATAAACTATTAGTAGCGGTCGCTATTGTTTACATTTTACGGGTCACTTGACTTCACCCCAGCCTTCGGTGAACACATCTCGTGTTTTAACCAGGTAAACCACCTTGAGTTGAGTTAACGCGTTGACGCCCCCCGTCCATGTCCACACTCCCTCCCCCCTTCCCCTAGTTTTAAGGCCAGGGGAAATAATTTCGGTTTCAGTCTGTAAATGTTTGTCACGTTTGAACATAATCAATACTTTTATTTATGTCTCATATATAAGGGATTTATAGTCAAAAACTTTGTTTTTACGGAGTTGTTTTATTCGTGTGTTTTTCTTTCTTCATTTCTATCATCACAGAAGCTCCTTCTTTACTTAAAATTCTTGCGTCCTACGTTCTTCAAGAACGCACAGACCATGCCGGTCTGTTGGCAAGTGACGAGGCGTTCATGAGGGGATTGTGTGTCAAACCTCCCAGCCGCCTTGTTTCCCTAACTACTGCCAGGCGTTCATTCGGAGCCGCGTGGACATTGACCGCAGTGCCCCGCGCACTAAGTCAGGTGACATTTCTTCTTATTCTTTCTAGTTAGGGCCCACGGTTAATATTCTGAATGTTTTGCTCCTGTTGAATTTGTTGCTCGTTATGGCGGTAAGAGACAGTCATATTTTCAAAATGATCATGCCGATATCAAATTTAAACATATTAAATTACTGGTTATTTGTACATTTAAAAAAAATATATATAATTATAAAATACCGCTGCAAAAAATAAATTATGTTAAATAATTCACCGGTGATTTCTCACGAGCTCAAACAAGTAAAAAAATTAGAGTAAACATTTTAATTTTTTTTAAAAACAAAAAACAATGTATGAATACAGCCTCGTATTGACAGGGGTGGTGCTCTACTCAGTGGCGTCACTAGGGGGGCGGGGGGGGGCGGGCCGCCCCGGGTGACACCCATCAGGGGGTGACACCTGAGCCTAAAATTTTACTGTGTACGATTTTGTGTCCAAAAAAAAAGATGACACATTTTTTAATCTAGAAAGAAATTAAGAAATACAATGAATTACGTTAAACGCGAAAACCCTTATTAAAAAAAATATCACTTAACTTGCAATAACAAAACAGTCACAACGCACAAACAACATTAAAACAAATTAGGAAAAAAAGAAAAGAAAAATTCGCAGCAGAGAGATCTTTAAAATAGGCTGGGCATGAAAGAGGCAGTGTCTTCTGTTTTAAAAGATATAAAGCCATTTGGGCTTGGACACACCGACAGCATGGACGAATCCCACCTCATGACTCCCTCCACCACAGTGGGGTGGGGACTGGGGGGAATACGATTTTTATCTAAAAAATAAAAACCAAAAGATGGGTTTTCTTTGTTGATGTTTTTCTTGAGGAAAAGTATGATTTCAATGTCTTTGAGTTAATATTTTGTTTTATATGTATTTATTAAAGGCGTGAAAGCAAAGATATGCATTTTATATACAGGTAGTCCTCCGGTTACGACGGTCCCATCCCGACTTACGCTGTTTCGTGGTTACGAACGCGCCCCCATAAAGAATAATATTACGCGTTATTCCGTATTTTAAAATACTTTTTTTCATGAGGTAACGAATTGTTTTCTCTATTTAATTGTTTTCTCTATTTGAAATAACAAAAATTATTGAAAAATATGTATGATTATTATTTCAACCTACAACTTTCGTTTGCGAATTTTTCAAATGGCGAAGTTTTCAATCAAGTCAATAAAGCTGAGTAATCTTACAAGTTCCTTTTCAATGCTCATTAGAGAGAGCATATTCAGTCTTTTTTGTCCCATGCAAATTCTAACTCATTATATATTCTTTTCAACTTTGAAAAGGATCGCTCTCAGCTGCAGTTTGATGTCATCATTGAAAGATAGATGCGAAGTGCGATGTGTACATTTGTAAAGGACTGTGTGAAATATAGCTCATTCAAGAGCAGCAAAAATTTTAGCTCTGTGCAAGTTTTTTTGAGTTTCGCTTTGTGCTAATTCCTTTTCCTAACCCTGAGCCTGGGGCTGGACAATAACTTTTTTAAGAGTTCTGAAAATTGGAAAAATTCTGAAGGTAAGCAGTCTTCGAAATCACTTGAATGTTCTTCCATTAACTTGGCTGCTGCCCATCGGGTGGCGAAATTGCTGCGCTTAGTTAGGTTTGTAAGAAAGCCAAATTTCTCATGGTTGTCTTTATATGCGCCTAACCGATGTTGTAGGGCTTAAGAAAGTTAGTCAATGATTACCAGAAATACCTCAATCTTGAATTTTTTTCTCCAGGAGAATACTGTTTTGTTGATGTCCCTTTATCAAACTGACGCTTTCTTTTTTGTTTGATAGTACTGAAGATTGTTTACACTGTTTTTACCGCGGACTTTTCATTTCCTTTGTCTTCATCGAAATAAAATTAAGAATGCTATTTTTTAACCAACTCAATGAGAGACTTCCTTTCTAAAATTGTTTCCCAAATTTCAAGTAAAATAACGACTTCCAGTTGTTCAATTTCCTTTAGAAATCCTTCTTCTTCAAGTCGACAGTCACGTGGCTGATTTTCATTCGTTGCTAATTCTTCCAGTGCTGCGATATTCTCATGGTATGAGATATTAACAGACCTTACAGCATAATGTCAGGCTGACTATCTTGTGTCAGACAAGGCTTTGTTAGCATGTATCAATTTCATAATATGTTTTTGAAGTACCTGTCAACGATTAGTAGATGCAACAAGCCGGGTATAAAGATTTTGCAGAAGACAAAAAAATCTGACCGCAGCAGGACAACCTGCTGCTCTTTTCCCAAACCAAATTAAAGGAATGAGCTGTGCACCGCACATAATGAGCTACAATGCACTTCTCACGAAGAATAGCCTGGTTTCCGTTATACTTCCTACTCATTTGCAGCATTGCCGTATGACTGTCCAAGGCATTTTCAGGGATTCGTACAAACATAATGGCCTGCATCTTTATTGTTGTTCGTCCGTCTAGGTCAACGATGACCACTCTCATCATATTTGCTAGGCCGCCACATGTGTCCTCTGGTGGCTTATTAACCATATTCTGGCACGAAATTTGCGTCCGCATGTCGGACAAGAGATAGATGGGGACCCTTCAGGAGGGTTTTGGATACGGTCCTTCCTGGCTTGACGATTTGACTTGGCAGCCTGTTGTCTATTTGCCTCACAGACAGCTGCGCCATTCCATATCATAGAGTGCCAGTGGGCTCGGTTACTGGCTGCTGCTTCCCTGGAGTCATGTCCGATGTCGAATGCCTTCAGAGCAAATTT
Source organism: Ampullaceana balthica (assembly GCA_944989445.1). NCBI lineage: Eukaryota > Metazoa > Mollusca > Gastropoda > Lymnaeidae > Ampullaceana > Ampullaceana balthica. The sequence continues at coordinate 97,237 of CALYLW010000705.1, forward strand.
AAGTGCATCCTTGTAGCACTTACGTGGACCTCCGCGTGCTCTATGCCCTTCTGTAAGCTCACCATAGAAGAGCCTCTTGGGGAGGCGATGGTCGGGCATGCCCCGCCCAGCGTAGTTGGCTTTGCATGAGGCTAGAGTGGATGCTGGGGAGTCCTGACTTGGCTAATATTTCGGTGTCTGGAACTTTTTCCTTCCATTTTATATTGAGAATTTTCCTTAGGCTTTTGGTGTGGAAGTGGTTCAGCAACCTCGCATGGCGTTGGTATACAGTCCACGTTTCACATGCGTATAATAATGTGGGGAGCACTACAGCTCTGTGTACTTTTAGTTTTGTTTGGGTGCTGATTCCCTTTCTGTTCCAGACACTGTCATGCAATCCACCGAATGCTGCGTTGGCCTTTGAGATTCTCGCGTTCACCTCGTTATCAATATTGGCCTTCTGTGACAGTGTGCTGCCAAGGTAAGTAAAGCGGCTCACTGTGTTGATTTTGTTGCCGTTTGATGAATATGTTAGGCTCAGTATAGGATTTGCCGGGGGCCGGCTGGTATAATACTTCTGTCTTCTTTGTGCTGATGGTGAGCCCAAAGTTAGAGCACGCACTGGAAAATTTATCAGCACTTAGTTGCAGGTGTGCTTCGGAGCCCGCGTTAAGGGTACAGTCATCAGCAAAAAGAAGGTCCAAGATGCTGTCTGATTTGACCTTTGTCTTAGCTTTAAGCCTCCTGAGGTTTAACAGACGACCATCAGTGCGATACCTAAAGTCCATGCCTACATTACTATTCCTGAAGGCCTCTGTAAGCATGGCTGAGAAACATGAGGCTGAACAATGTTGGGGCCAGAACACATCTTTATTATATACTATAATTCATAATAAGTTTGAGGGCCCTTAAATTATTGGGGGCTTTAGCCCGTTCAGCACCCCCCTTTTAATCCGCCATAGGGGGGGTTGTCACGCATCTGTGACGATGTGGTACGAGCAGGGGATCTTTGAGAAATGTGACGTCACATCAAAAACGCGAAACTTTAAATAAAAGTTCCACTTAAATATTTGATTGTTTACCATTTATTTAATTACGTTTTCAATGACTTCACACGTGTTACGATATTAGAGTGCAGACTTACCCTAAATAAATATTTAAATGAAAAAAAAGAATTGCAACATGCTAATTTTTATTGAGAAAATACGGCTTGTGTGGGTGTCAAAGCTTTGTGACGTCATATCGTAATAAAGGGTGGGGTCTAAGTTTTTGTGACACAGTATGACGCTGGGGTAGGGTGGGGTAAAAATCGGCAACCTCGCGTGACGTCATTTATGGACGACCCCTTCAGTCATGAAGGGGTGACACCATGAGCTACCGCCCCGGGTGACACCAACCCTAGTGACGCCTCTGGCTCTACTTGTAGTACAGAACTCACGCATGGGTCAACACTAGCGTAAGAACACACGGGATGCGAATACTCGGGGCTCCTGTCAGGACCACCTATTGTATAGTGTCAACCATGGCTCCTGTCAGGACCACCTATTGTATAGTGTCAACCATGGTTCCTGTCAGGACCACCTATTGTATAGTGTCAACCATGGCTCCTGTCAGGACCACCTATTGTATAGTGTCAACCATGGCTCCTGTCAGGACCACCTATTGTATAGTGTCAACCATGGTTCCTGTCAGGACCACGTATTGTATAGTGTCAACCACGGCTCCTGCCAGGACCACCTATTGTATAGTGTCAACCATGGCTCCTGTCAGGACCACCTATTGTATAGTGTCAACCATGGCTCCTGTCAGGACCACCTATTGTATAGTGTCAACCATGGCTCCTGTCAGGACCACCTATTGTATAGTGTCTACCAAACCCCATCGAAGGATACTAGCTGTAACTGACCCCCACCCCTCTCCCAGTGGTTTTTGTAATATCGAAGTTTGTAGACTTGTCGACGTTTCTGTGCTGTCTGCTTGGACTTCAGAAAGGGACATAACATAATTATTATTACTTCGGTATTTTTATTAGCTTAAATATTAAAATTTAAATAAATACACATAAATCTTAAAGTTCTTAATTTGTATTTTATTTGTGTGTTATGTGTGTGTGTGTGTTGTGTGTGTGTGTGTTGTGGGTGTGTGTGTGCGTTTGTGTGTGTGTGTGTGTTTTGAGGTCAGTTTATGACTAAAAATATCTTGTTGTTGTTAACTTTTACCCGTGCCGAATCCATTTCTCGGAGTAAAACTGAGAGTAAATTTACCCACGATTGAAACAGAGTCACAAAAGTTTAATATAAGCCAAGTAAGTGAGAGAGTTAGAGAAAAAGCGAGAGAGAGAGAAAGAGAGAGAGAGGGAAAAAATCAGCAAATTGTCTTCACTCTAGAAGCCCCTCATTTGATAGTCTTCCAGAATGCAAGTCTAAGACGTAAAACCTAATGAAACGCAATAGCCTTTATGTTCCCAGAATCCCATTATACGGAGCCCGGCCACGGGCAGTGCCGTTATCTCCTCGCCGGCAACCACCCTCGGTCCGAGGGAGATTCGCCTCGGATCGATCCCCGAACGGAACTCGTGTGCAAAGTTCCAATTTTCCCCCAGTCAACTTTTATGGTTCATAAAATATGATTATTAAGAAACGGGTCGCGTTCCGACCGATACGGAAAGGGGGAAGTGGGGATTGATGAGGTTTTGAGAAGGGGGTGGGGGAGTGAGGGGAAAGGGGGTGTGGCGAAGGAAAAACGACAATCTGTGCGGCTTGGGTTTCATGGCTTGAAATGTGCGGCCGCACACGCTATAAGAAAGCGACTGAAGACGCTTGAGGTCAGGGATCGGTAAACACATGCAATTGCGTGGTGCGCCCTCTTGGGGGGGGAGGAACACTGTGTGGTGCGCCCTCTTTGGGGGAGGAACGTTGTGTGGTGCGCTCTCTTTGGGGGAGGAACATTGCGTGGTGCGCCCTCTTTGGGGGAGGAACATTGTGTGGTGCGCCCTCTTTGGGGCAGGAGCATTGTGTGGTGCGCCCTCTTTGGGGGAGGAGCATTGTGTGGTGCGCCCTCTTTGGGGAAGGAAAATTGTGTGATGCGCCCTCTTTGGGGATGCAACATTGTGTGGTGCACCCTCTTTGGTGAGGAACATTGTGTGGTGCGAACTCTTTGAGGGCGAACATTGTGTTGTGTGCCCTCTTTGGGGAGGGGAACAATTTGTGGTGCGCTTTCTTTGGTGAAGGGGCTTTGTGATATCATTAGTTGCGCAATTTTACGAGAGTGTCGTATTATCACATTCCCCACACCTGTAGCCCATGCGCAGTAGACTTTTAATGTCTTTTTGACCAAATTTACGAACAGACGAATTTCGTTCGAGGTATTCGAATACCGTGTTATTAAAATTATTATTATTGTATATTAATTTTAAAAAAATACATTTGGTTTTAAAACGAATACCTCCGCACCAGAAGTGAAGAGCCTGACTCATTTGACCAATGGCAATGGTCAGGTGGTGGTTACGGTTAAGTCTGGTAATTGTGACTTGATATTTGAGACACGGGGCGGGTTGGGGCGGGTTATGCTCTCATACTAGAGGTTTATTTTGATGATCGAGTATGAGTATTGTTTACGTGTGATCTGAAAACTTTAGTCAGCGACCCAGCTTATTGCGGGGAAGAGTTGCAAGCAGGCTCGGTTTTAAGAGACACAGGGCCCCTAGGCACTTTTTACTTTTGCCAACCATCTCGAAGCAATTTTGGAAATTTAGCAAATTAAATGCTGTAGTATATAACACATAATTTTTTTTTCTTTAGTGACTTTAATAAAAATCAAAATAATATTCGTCTTCAGAGACATATCTCACAATGAAAGAAAAATTATCTACATGAGAAATGTCCGGAGTAGAGTCCACAGAAATAGAGAAATATTTTGCTTTTTTTAAATTTAAAATCTCAGTCACGATTGTATTGTAATTATTACCTTTTCTGCCATATTTTTTTTTACTGGTGGTGAAATCTGTCACACCCACCCTAAGCAGAGCCGTCTTTACACAATTTTGGGGCCCCGGGCAAAGAAATAGTGTTGGGCCCCCTCCCCCTCAGGAATAAAAAAATAAATATACATAATATATATAAATAAACATTTACATGGCGCCCCTATGCTCGTGGGCCCCCAGGCAAATGCTCAACGGGCCTATGCATTAAGACGACCCTGACCCTACGCCTTCTCCAAAGTTATCCCAACTTGTGAAGGATTTTCTTACAAGCCGTCAAAAATGACGGAAGTTTTCAGCTGAAATCTATTTATTTTGAAAAAATTGACTTTTTTAAGGGCGCCTATGGCGCCCACCTTTTTCAAAAGCCCAACTAACTTGTCCTTATTCGATAAATACGAAATATTAAACTTTTTAAATGCACACAAATTATTTTATAATAGGGGTTTTTGTTTTTTTTGATTTTATAATTAACCATCATCAAATCCTCTTTTTACATTGTTCCCTTTTCCAAAATTAAAATATGAGCTAAAACAATGACGTCATAAAATATTTTTTTACAGCGCATCTTTAATTTGCACACCTTTTGATGCATTGGTGCAGTAATTTGGTGCGCTGCTTTCTAAAATTAGTAGCGTCACGTACAGACACTACAGACGTGGCAGAGATTGCTAATTATGTATATTGATCCTTCCAGACAAACAAAAACACCAACACTCTCTAACATTCACACCAACACACACACACACTAACACACACGCGCACAACACACACATCAATACACAAACATTAACACGCACACATCAACACACACACACATCAAAACTCACACGCACACACAAACACGCAATTTCTTTCCCCGCTTCATTGGATTTAAACGCCAATGGTTTTGTTATATTAATGGGGGGCGACGTATGTAGTGTTTATAACTTGAAAATTTAAGGACGCTCTCCGCCCCTGTCAATTTGCTTCAGTCCGTCCACCTTCCCCTTCCCTTCAGATAATTGTTTCTATTAATGAGCGAGACGGAAAATAATTGTTTCTTTTTTAATGTGTTTGCGTTTTATTAACATCAATGTTATTCGAAAGCAAGTTATTAATTATTTTGTTTCTCTTAAAGAAGATAGTCTTAAAACAATATTATACCTAATAGTTTATAAATAAATGAAAATCTGCAAATATAGTGGTTTTTTTTTGTTGTTTTTTTTTCTTGGAAGGGAACATGAATATTGTAACTGGACAATGTCTTTCTGTCTTATCCTTGGTTATCGATTAGAAAATCGTCTTCTGCAGGAGCGGTCCGTGACTTGTCAGGTCACTGAACCCTAACCAGACATGACATATAAGACAGAATAAGACACGTTTTCTAAGAGTTTCTCATTTAAAGAAAGTAATAGATTAAAATTTAAAAAATAAAATAAAAACATTTTGGAATTTTATGTTGTCGGAATTTAGAAGATTGTCGGTCGCCTGAATCGTGTTGTTTAAGACATGGCTTGAAAAGCAAAATGAATTAAATAAATGTGTAATTAGAAAAATTTAAAAACTTTTTAAAAAGGTTTATTTATTTACCGTTGTAAATTTTTAGAATTATTAAAATGATTTGGTTATGGTTCGTTTTTTTAATATCCCATTTTTGTATATTTTCTTTCCTGTGGTGTGCATGGTAGATGGACCGTGACCAGCTTCCAAAAACAACCATTAAAAAGACAACACCCGACACAGTGGTGTCTATTGCCTTCTATCCTCCACCCCGCCCCACTCAGTCTCCGTTACCTTGCTGGGTGGACCTTGCGACAAACAACGTACGTATCCTCTTCACTCTTCGCCGACACATAGCCAACCTACTCAACATACAGCGGAGCCAGAATAGTGAAAACTTCGATCCTATGTCCTTGATATATAGCAGGGGTGACCAGATCTGTAGTGACTCAGAGCCGTTTTAAAATATTTTTTTTTAAAAATGTTTAGAGCCGTATTGAAGCACTATGGGACATTAAATATTGCCTGGAAATCTTTAAGTAATTCTTGTAAGATATATTTCATAAACTGTGCGCGAGCCGCAATGTGAACACAGAAGAGCCGCATACTGCTCGCGAGCCGCGGTTTGGCCACCGTTGATATATAGAAGTAGAATCAACATACATAATTTGCAATGTATGTCACGTCCCGTCTGTCAAGTCCTTCCGTCCCGTCCGTGACGCTACTAATATTAGAAAGCAGTGCACCAAATTACTGCACCAAAAATAACTCTTTTCGAACGTTCCGCATAAAAGTGTTCAATATGAAAATAGATTAATAAAAGAAAAATAAATACATGTACAATAAATGAAAGTTCTGTATTACATTAGTTTTTATTCTGATGTGTATTTATTTTGAAAACTTCCGTCATTTTTGACGGGTGATACACCAGTGTAATATATAAATTGCATAATTTTAATAGTGTGTGTTTTCATTCCTAATTGTGACATTGTTAATTAAAAAAAATTTATGAATATACATTTTTTTTAAATACTTTAGTTTATTAATTTTGAAAATACCGAAGTTCTATTTGGTCGAATGGCCTTGTGGGATATTAAGTGAATGGCTTCATACCAGGTGGTGAAAGGAAATACATTTAAACACATTTGTTTGCTCGTTTTTCCAAAGATAATTTACTCCTCACACCTGCTTTCATCAAAACAAGTAAATACTTGATCAAAGGCAAATATATCAAGAATACAGAATTGTGAATAATTTGATTTCATAGGGTGACGCAAAAGGTGAAACACTAAACAAAATATTCCTTGAACGCAAGTAAACTAAAATTACCATTAATTGAAGAAAATATTAAACTTTAAGGAAGTATGCAAAACATACACTAAACGGAAGTAAACGAAACATACACTTAAATGGAAGTAAATTTAAAAAAAACATGCTATTGACGGAAGTAAGTAAAAAAACAAAACATACACTTAAAGGAAGTAAAGAAAAAATACCATTAACGGAAGTAAACAAAACATGCACTCAACGGAAATAAGCAAAGCGAACACTTAACGGAATTTTTTTTTAACAAACGTATTGGAGTTTAAGTTTTCAGCTTGTTTTAAACACATCCTCTCAATATTACTTTGAAAATTTAAATTGCACATGCAGATGGAAACACAGTTGGTGTGCAAGAATTAAATAGTTGTGTCACCGAAAGGGAAAATCGTTGTATTTTTAAAATTGAATTATATTTAAAAAATTAAAATGTAAAAAATATCAATATGTCCAACATCCCCCCCACCACACAATCCCTCCCCTTACCCCACAACACCGTGGCGTTTGCCCCTGGTACGGAATGTTAAACTGAAGTGGGCGCAAAAACGAAACATTTTAGCTTCAAAGAAATAACTCGTTATAAAATGATACGCGCACTTACGAGCCACAAGGATAATTCCAGCCCTCGTCGTGCCGTCGTCTCGTTTTCACTCTCACCGTGGATACGTGGTCATAACACACTTTTCCGACCAATTTCAGGAGGGGCAAGATCTGAAAGAGCCTGAAACAGACATTCAAAATTCCGAGCTTTAAAAACACAAAAACAAGAAAAGAGCGCTATCAGTTTAGGTGCGCAATAACAATATCGTGAACTAGTGTTTACGAGATATCCACCGAGCGGAGCCCTGCAGGGGGTGCCGACAAGAGCAGAGTGAGGGGCGCTGAGAGACGGGGTTTTTTTTAGTGGTGGTCGAGGTTGAAAAGTCTGTAGGTACATTTTAGATTCGTGGTAATTGAAGGGAAGTGATCACCTTGTGGGAGGGGGGGATGGGTGGTGGTGTTTGAAAATTTTGCTTTCTGAAGTTACTGAAGTTTTGAGATAAACTTCGGCTCTGTCACAGTTTTGGGTGAAATTCAGTCATAGGGTAGTACCGCACTTGCAGACGATAGAACGCCTTCACTGTCACAGACAGCAGATGCCGATAGAACCGTTGCGAGGTAGTTGTTTGTGGTGAGAGTTTGGGCTATGGTATATTTCTTTGTTTGTTTGTTGGTTATTTGTGTAGCTTACGGGGTTGGCTTAAAAATGACAATTAAAAACCCAACAAACCAACATAATATCCAAGAACATTATTGATATTCTTAAAGGACAAAACTCTCCCACTGATAGGTGGAGTATTCCTTTCAAACACGCCCCATAATTGTTCAACTATATTACTTCTTTTTTTAAACCCGTGTAGGAGTGTGGGGAGTGTGTCTGTGTAATATCGGGCCCCCGAGCAAAGCTGCCAGCTAAGCAGACGAGAAGTGCAGAGGGCCACGAAAGGGAGATCATATAAGTGGGAATTAAATTCGAAGTGGAGGCATTTCGAAAGTGAGGCAATAATTACGGAGGGGGACTACACCTATTTCTTTCACATAACCTCATTTTACTCCCCAACTCCTTTTTCTTCCCTAACCTCATTTTTCTTCCTCTACCTCCTTTTTATGTCAATAACATGTTTACATCCAAACCTACCTTTCTCTTCAATCCCTTACAATTTCTTCCCTACTACCAATTTTCTTCACTAACGCACAATTTTACTTCCATCACTTTTCTTCAAATACATTTTCTTCCCACCTCCATTTTACTTCCAACCTCCATTTACTTCAAACCCATTTTCCTCCCACATCCATTCTTCTACCACAACTCAAATTTCATTCCACTTCTCTCTCTTTCTCCCTACTCAATTTTTTTCCCCCCCCCTTTTTTTTCCCTTGTGCCGGTTGGTGTGGCCTGTGTGGTCCCCCCCTGGGGGGGGGGAGGGGGTGGTGGTTGCCCCCCCCCCCCCCCCCCCCCCCCCCCCCCCCCCCCCCGGCCCCCCCCCCCCCCCCCCCCCCCCCCCCCCCCGGGGGGGCGGAGGCACATCGAATGGGGGAGGCAATAGATTGGGGGATGGCAATACGAACAGTGGGAGGCAATACAAAAGGGGGGCAATACGAAGGTTTTCGTGGTGAAAGTTTCGCGAGCAGAATTGCACGCCTGGAGAAACTTTTGGAATAAGACTTGAACTTTCTGAACACATGAACTGGTCCCACGCTGGGAAGGCTCCGCATGTTCAATTTTCGTTGTGTCTTCCTCCCCCGCCCCCACCCACCATCGCCGCCATGTTTCCTCTATGACGGACGTCCGCGGCGTTGCACGGACCTCGCCCGTGGCTCGTATTGATTAATTCTCGGAGGTGCACTAAAAACACAACGGTGGGGTGGCGCAGCTAGGGTGCGCGCAAGGATACAAGAGAGCGGATTAATGAGCTCAGTGATTAGGTGTACTTCTGAAAACTTTTGTCGTGGGGTGCGGGGTGGTGAAGTGAGCGCCCTCCCCCCTCCCCACCCCACACGTATACATATTGAAATAGCAAAGGGGGGGAGGGGTGTAGGTCGGTGGTTACAATGGAGGGACGTGTGTGTAGTTGGAACACTGTATGTTGTGATGGAGGGTGACATAATTGAAGGGTTTTTAAAAAATTTTATTTAAAAGGAAATGTGCAAAGCAAAAGACAGATCTACGTGGCGCACAGCTGTCAAAGAGGGCGTCATAGTAGCCGAGGAACGATGGATGCAGGAGGTTACAGACAGAAGAGCTAGGAGAGAGGACAAAACATTTGGAAGCACAGAACTCGTGTGTAAAAGCTGTGGTAAAGACTGTCACTCAAGAATAGGACTGCAAAGCCACACGAGGAAATGCAACCCAACCTAACAGTGATGCACCATCGTCTCGCGAGACCCAATGATGCCGACGAGGAAGGAAATAATTGTTACCACGTCAACTGTTTGGGAAAAAAGACCCCCCAAAAAAGGAGGCGGCGGTGTTCATATAATAATTCAGGGTTCCATTAATGGATGATAGTATCATCAAAATCGGAAGTATAGTTAAAATATGTTGTTTCAAGAAATTTATCAGTACAAAATCATTAGGGTCAAATATTGATTTAAAAAAAGATGAACAAAAATGTGAAAGTTTATCTTGAAGTCATAAACAGAGTAAGTAAAAATTAGACGCAGGAAACGAAGACCCAGCGTGGCTAATCTGTGGCTAATCTGTGGCTAATCTGTGGCTAATCTGTGGCTAATCTGTGGATAATCTGTGGCTAATCAAAAGTGGCAAGCAAACTAATGGTTTAAATAACACGATTCACATACTCCAAGGTGGGATTCACGCCATAGCTATACCTGTCAACCAATAGATCTTGAACCCCAAAGCGAGTCCTTGATAACTGACTGAGAACCGCTTTTTCTCATCTGGGGTACGCAGTTATATACAACAATTAATCTGAAATTAATACCCTACAATCAGTTCTGACCAAACAACTACTCCGTAAAAATTCAAAATAGTGCATCCTACATAAAAACCAAAAAAAAACAAGTGACTGAATAAAATGAACAAAAAAACTTTTTAAAAAAAAGATGAGGCTCAGCTGCAGCGAGGAATGTAGAATCTTGCTTGGAAAAAAGGCAGAAAATAATTTTTTAGTCACAAACTAAGTAGTCACACAGTGTGATCGATTGTGGGATTTGATGTTAGATATAAAATTTGATCAACTTACACAAACGTTCTGAGCCCCCCTGTGTGACTACTTAGTTTGTGACTAAAAAATTATTTTATGCTTTTTCATGTGAGATTTTACATTCTCACTGCAGCTGGGCCTCATCATTTAAAAAAAGGCGTTTTTTGTTCATTATATTTTCTACTTTGACGCGTTAACAAAAGATTTGTAAAACTTAATTTCAATCATGAAGTCCTGTTAAATGGGCTGTTAGCCAAGTTCACATAGGGACGAAATTTGTGAGCAAAATTTGAAATTTTCTATAAATATAAACTTACACATTCTTAACTCCTTCCCATATGTGCGCTGATCCACTTAGCAGAAAAAATATTTTTTCACAACGGGAAGTGTGTCATTTTTTACTTTTGTTTTTCCGCCCGACCGACCGCAAAACTAAAAATGCATTAATTTAATTACGGTACATTCGATCGATCTTAAAATTTAATAGCTTTATCCTCCCCACAAGCCAAACCTACTGTGAAAATTTCAGCTCTCTAGCAAGTCAGAAAACATGTTTACGAGCGTTTTGGAAAAAGTTGACGACAGATCCGGAAGCGTTGAATTTGAATCCGGAATCCTTCACGAGTTAATAGGATAGGGGCCTCAAAAACTGAGTGGTACATTTGAATGGTCGCCATCTTTGTTGTACCAGCCCGCGAAGGACGATAACTCTGGATGTCAAGGGAAGTAAAAAAAAATATCGTCTGAAATATCACATACACAGACAACTCTCTTTGATTTGCTACGTCAACGTTATGATATTAATAAGATGAAAAGTTTAAATCACATTGATGTATCGTTGATAAACTTTGCCCGCTCTCGGCTGTAGGGATGCGCAGAGTCTGTATTAGTTGACAGGGCCCAAGAACAATTGATAGAAACAAATTTGCACACAATATCTGCCCATTTTATCCAAAAACTGTCCACTGCGGTCGTAGTGTGTGTGTGGGGGGCGGGAAGGGGGGGCATAATCGGGTTCTATTAGAGTTTGGCCTTATTTAATGTGGGTCTTATTAAAGGTGGGCCTTTTTGATTTTGGGCCGTTTTTGGAGATGGCCTATTGGAGGTTAGCCCTATTGGAGGTTGGCCCTATTGGAGGTTGGCTCAATTGGAGGTTGGTATTTTTGAGGTTGGCGCTGTTGAAGGTTGGCTCAATTGGAGGTTGGCCCTATTGGAGGTTGGCTCAATTGGAGGTTGGCCCTTTTGAGTTTGGCCCTGCTGGAGGTTGACCATATTGGAGGTTGGCCCTATTGGTGGTAGGCCCTTTTTTAGGTTGGCCCTATTTGAGGTTGGCCCTATTATAAGTTTGTCCTATTGGAGGTTAGTCCTATTTGAGATTTGCCCTATTAGAGGTGGGCCCTGTTCGAGATTGGACCTATTGGGGGTTGGCGTTATTTGAACTGGGAATCTATCTCCGCGTTCAACATAACAGCGGTAATTAGCAGCATCATGATACAAACAACACCCCGGGGATGACGAGAGGGGGTGGGGTGGGGGAGGCCTAGACCAATGAAAGTCGTAATCCCCCCACCCACCCACACCCATACCACGCCCCACCAACCCAAACCCAATTTTTTAAAACACAAATTTTCGGAACCCTGTCTCGGTGACAAGCTTCATTGTCCAGTGCTAATGATGAATTAATGCCCCTGAAATTAGAACCCGGAACACCTTTCAAAACGGAAGTTATCATTGAATTATTACAGGGATTCTCTAGTTGTTGTTTGGCGGTCATGAACAAAAAAACCAAAAAATGGGTTTTGGTGAAGGGGGCATAATTAACAAAGACTTTTTAATTGCGATCAGTTAAACGAAAATTCTGGCCCGTATTTCCGAGCTATGTTTCTTGAAGTTAGATGTTGGGATTAGGATGTCTAAAATATAGTAACCCCTCCCTCGCCAAATCCCAAACAGCCACCGTATCCTCCACAAAAGTTATACATATGTCATTATTCCGAAAGTTGATGATTGCGCCCCCATGAATCTAGTGGGGGCGGGGAGAAGTAGGGGGCGGGGAGAAGTAGGGGGGCGGGGAGAAGTAGGGGGGGCGGGGCGCGGATCTGAGTCACCGACTCACCCAGTCATCACGGGCACAGACGGGTGACAGGTGAAAATTTCATAGAAATTCTACAAGGTGTGGAAGGGGGGGGACCAGGGACGTAATGACGTAATGATGATGTTGTTTCCACGGAAACGATGAAGGAAATAAATTCAAGACTCGAGTCCACTCTGGGATAAAAGGGGGGGGGGAGTGGGGTGAAATAAAAGGTGTGCGGGGGGAGGGGTCGGGGTCGGATGGAGCAAGGAGTGAATTATTGGGGAACAAAGGTTTTCCCTGATGGAATCGGAATGAAGTTCTGGGGAAAATACAATGTAAGGGAAATGACTTTATTACCTTGGTGAGCATCGTCGGCCAAAAATTAGCGGGAATTGTAACCAAGTTTTTTTTGTTTTGTTTTTTTCCATTCTCGTTTTCTCCATCTCAAAAATTGGTTTTGTTGTTCGCCTGGGACAAGGCTCCGGGTGGGGATCGGAGGAGACACAAAATATAGGGGTTGGGATGGAGGGGGTATTATGAGATTAGGAAATGTTGGATGATGGTTGTTGGACAGAAATGATGTACGCTGTTAGGAAGATGCTTTAAACAAAAAAATTATAATTAATTCAAATATCATATATTTTATCATCAATTTATTTGAGATAAATTTATTAATAAAAACAGCCATGGCAGGGATTTCTATAGGCTTTGTCATAATTAACCGGAAGTCTAATAATAGAAATATTGGGGCTATATATATCTTTTTGACAAGTTTAATAAAAAATCTAATAAAAGATACGAGTGAATAAGTAAATGTAGGTATATTGAGAAGGATGTATCTTATCAGCTATTTGATAATTCTTCGTTAATTTAAGACAGCTTATTGGACTTGGAAAAAGGGAAAAACAGTCTAGTAATTTTACTATGCTAACAATTTTGAGAACATGTGATTCGACTGTATTTTTCCTTTAAAACATTGCTCCGCTAAAATGCAATCTAAAAATAGAAAATTACTCATTGAGCTATGATGTTTCCGGTTTTAGAAATGACAAAGACTATTTAAGGAATATATGAGAGTAATGAAAAGTCTAAAGATCTATTAGATAGGAGACAGATAAAAATAAAACACTTTAAAAACAAGGTTTTGACTATATATCCTTAATTTACGAGACATAACTAAAAGTGTGTTCAATCCAAAAATCTAACATTTTAGTTATGTCTCATATATAAGGGATTTATAGTAAAACTAGTAATAAAAACTCGAATGAGTATTTAAAGCAATTTGCAACAAAGAATATCCGACTTTTTTTTATTCAAGGGAAATCATTCTAGATTACATTAAAGGTCGTTTCAAATCAATAACACTGAAAGTACATAAAGCCTAAACAAAACAATTGCTATCTACAAATTGCTGCTAAAATTACGGGAGTCGACCGAAAGAGATTTTAAAAAAAAATTCCTTCTCCAACATTGTTTTAAATATTATTATTTATAGTTTGGCGTTTGTTTCAACCCGATAGATGTTATGGTTTGCGAGAAATTGACAAAATACTGACTTTTTTTAAATTATAAATTATTCTGTTTGCCAGGGAATCCAGTAAACCTTTTCAGTATTTTTGGCCCGTGCACATCTTTGGGACCTCCTTAACATTTTTGCAACAGACCCGAACCCTCTATCTGGTATGTTTCAGGAGGATTTGTATGATCAAGCTCGAATAGACATAACAGACATTTCAAATGTATAAACGAAATTTTCCCCAGAAAAATTGTGTTAAAAATTACTACAGTCTGCCAGCTGAATTTCAGCTCGATTTGATCACGGGAAATGGATTATAAAAACATGTTTAATATAACGCGCACCGTGCGACAGAATAGCATACACATTTACAGATCGGGAATATAATTTTTAAAAAGTGTCGTCAATATAATACGCACCGAATCGCGCAACAGGAAAATATTAAAAAGGTCGTTCAAATATAATACGCACCACGACACTCTAGCACAAAAATTAACACGCTACATAGAGATACATAGAGATAATCTAAAATCTCATTAATTTAATTACAGGACATTCGATCGATCTGATATTTTTACAGATCATTTTTATCGTTGACACGGGTCTGCCTGCAAAATTTCAGCTCGCTAGCATACAGGGAAGTGGGTTTAAAATACATCCAAATATTTTTTAGATGACGATCAAACAATCAAGCAGACGCCACGAGTTAATATAAAGGATTTAAAAACGGCAGCTCTATACACTATTTATTCTTAATGAGATGAGTATGGAGCCGGGATATTCTATAGAACAATTTTGATCAATTTTATGCACAAATAAAATTACTTAGAGTAAAGAAATCCCGGAAGTCATTGGCTAATTATTGCTCTCCTTGGATTATTATATTAATACTAGTGTATTGCCCGTCAAAAAATGACAGAAGTTTTCAAAATAAATACATTTTAGCTGAAACCTCTTTATTTTGAAAAAATACACATCAGAATAAAAAGTAATGTAAAACTGGACTTTTATTTATTTTATTTATTTATTTTTTATTCATTTATTGTCATATTGCACAATTTTATGCGGACTTTCGAAAAAAAGTTATTTTTTGGTGCATTAATTTGGTGCGCGTCTTTCTAATTTAAACAAACACACCTCGGCGGCCATATTGGATGAAAATGTCAGCAAATGCGGGAATAAATTTTGTTCGAATATTTTTTTGAAGTTTTCAGTACGGAAATGATTTTGTGTAAATTAAATTAAATTCGAAAATCGGTTTGGGAAATTTAAAACCATTTCCGATTATCGTTTAACAACCCTAGTTCACATATCACTGGCTGGAACTGAACTACGGATATCACTGTGTTAGTGTTTGTGTTCATATATAAGTAACTACAATTGAACTACGAATATCACTTTGGTATTGTTTGAGTTCATGTATTTAATCTTATCTGTTCCCTACGCACATTATATACATAACTTAATGGCGTCCTACGCTTATCCAAGAAAGACAACCCAAGAGCATTTTTTTAAATATATCTATAGATCAAAGTTAAAAATATCATTATTGAAATAATTACATTTGTTTTATACATATCATGTTTTAAGTGAGTATTTTTACGTACTAAATATTAAATAGTATTTACGTACTTGTAGACTTGAATAATACAAACAATTTGCCATATTTGTATTATTCAAGTCTACAACTACATGTGCGCAATTACTATTTGATAATTTTCTTTATGGGACAATAACTCTGGCATGTTATAAATAACTCTTCTTCGCCGCTGTGAGCGGCCTTTGATACGGGAAAGAAGTAAATAAAAATGAAAAATAAATAAAAGCTAACGAACGATAACTGTTATAATTTTTTACAAATAGATCCTAGAGTTACCTTATCCTAATCACGGCGACGCTAACTTCCTTTGACACCTAGTCGCACACGCCTTATCGAGGAGACGCCTCTGTCAGATGCCCGTGCCTCAGGTCTGGCGTAGGGGAGAACACTCTTGACGTAAATTTGGAAGGGGAGATAATGTTGTTAAAAATTTCAGATGAACAAGTTTGAATCGCGTTGAAAACTATTTTTTGTATCAAATTTGCGTACATGTGACGTGAAACAGAGCGGAATGCTGTACGTGGGGAAGTCTCTTCTTCACAGCTTCGTAAACGGACACTTAGGCTCAGGCATCAACACTTTGAATGAAAAAAAAATGACCCCCTTTCCAGTCCATGATGGACTATGGGGCAAGTGATGTAGCGTTCACAAGTTTTTAGCCACCACTAACGATTAGGGGAATGTGTGGCCAGCACAATGCCCCAGGGGCCTTGCCGGTACCTGGGCTCGAACCCGCGATTCGCGATCTGCCTCGGAGCGATAGTCCAGTGGGCTACCACTTAGACCATCGCGCCCCTCATCAACTCTTTGTTAAATACGAACTACGTAATAGTCGTTCAAATGCATCTAGTTCCTCGACCGTCAGTATGGATCCAATTCATTACAATATAGAAGAACATATTTCTAGACCGCTCAAATTAATCCAAAATGCTTGCTGCTGTAGAAGATGTTCCAATGCACATTGATCCATGACTATCCATATGGATCTAAATCATTACAATTCAGAGGCAAATTATTCTAGACAACTGTAATCCATACAAATCATTGATCATTACAGTTCGTAGAACTTATGGATAATTCTAATGGATCTAATCGCGAGTACCGTTTGTTTGGTACTAACAATTTAAACGTGTTCTTCTGAATTCATTTGTCGGTTTATATAATCAAGATCTTCGGTTTATTTTGGATGTAACCTCCATATGTGCGACATATTTTTGGCCCCTATAATTCCAGTCATACTTTCAGCCATACTCTCAGCCATACTCTCAGTTATAATTTTTATTATACTTTCAGTTACACTCTCAATCATACTCTCCGTTATACTTTCTACCATACACCCAGCCACAATCTCAGTCACTATGTAAATGTTACTCCTACTCTCTGTCATTGACATGGTCAGTCACACTGTTAGTCGTGATCTTAGTTATACTCTCGGGCCTACGCCATGTTATACTCCATGTCATACTCCATTTCATACTCCATGTCATTCTCCATCTCATACCCTAAGTCTTACTCTTTACGAGACTTCGTTACAATTTTTTTAAAAAAATTATTTTAATTCTAAGAACAAGATTTCATAAAAAACGTATTAGTTTTTTTTTAAGGGAAACAACTGACTTCAACTAAAGTCCCATGACTCTCCACTCTTGGAGTGTGGACCAAAAACGTAAGACGCACATCATAAAATATATCTTCAACCAGCCCCTCCCTCCCCCCCCCCGGCCTTCATAGCCCTGTGCCAGCAGGCGGTAATCTCGCGCAAAGGACGAACTTCTGCTGGGGGGGTCTTGCCATGAAGCTCACGGGTACGAAATATGATCAAAGCTCCCAGCATCTTGTGCCCCGCGTGCATCCTTTCGCCGTCCAGGATAGATCCCCCTGAAGATTAGGTCCCTGGTCGTCATCTTCACCACCCCCCTCCCCGTTCCCCATCTTCCCGACGCCGGGTTCCTCGAAGCCGCGCGTCAACATGAACTCGGAAAGACGCGAGGGCTGTAGACTCGTGGAACCGGGGTGAAAGGGATGCGAATGGGGGAGAGAGAGAGAGAGAGCTCGCGACGGAGCCGAGGCTCGGCTGCCATCTTGTCGACGTCACAGGAAACCCGAAGAAGGATGCTGGGATACGCGAGAAGAGGGAGGGGAGATAACAAAGATGAGGGATTTTATGAATTCAAGCGATGAGCAGCATTTGGGTGGATGTTTGATGGTTGGATTGTGAGATGGTTTGATGGTTGGATGATGGTATAGCTTGATGGTTGGATGATGGTATAGCTTGATGGTTGGATGATGGTATAGCTTGATGGTTGGATGGTTTTGATAAATAAGTTGAAGCAGTTAGTTACTAAACTATGTGCATGTGTGTATGTGTTTATATATTTACAATTTACTAGGGCTTTTATCGATTAATTTAAATTTAATCGTTAACTTTTGAAAAATTATCGATTAATTAATCGATAATTTCGATTAAAGCCAAAAATAGAAATTTATGACGTCATTAAAGTGAATATTTCTCACGGACATTGAAAATTAAGAATATTTTGAACTAAATTTTATTACAATGTGTTGATAATTGATCGGATGTTTGTGCTGAAGGTGGTACATCAGCGATGTATTTGATCCTTTAAAAGAGAATTGTTTATGGCAGTGAACACAGTAAACTTTTTCACCATCTTCGACTTTGCCATCCGCAGTTAGCTTAAAAACAAAATTTTTGCTCAACTTTCTAGTTGTATGTTTAAATTTAACTGCGCTGATGCTGTCAGCCATTTTTTAGTTGACGTCTGCCGGTCCACATAAAGTAATAAAATAAATTATAATATTACGCAGGAGAAGTTTGTACGTAAAAAAAATCTTTAAATTATTATTAATAATTAATTATTTACTAATAAAATTTTTTAAAAATATTATAAACTAGGGGCAAGTACCCGGCTTCTCCCGGGTTTAACAACAACAGCAACAACAACAAAAACAACAACAGCAACAACGACAAAAACAACAACAGAAACAGCAACAGCAACAAAACAACAAAAACAAAACAACAACAAAAACAACAAAATCAACAACAAAACAACAACAAAACAACAACTACAACAACAACAGCAACAACAACAAAGCAACAACAACAAAACAACAACTACAACAGCAACAACAACAAAGCAACAACAACATGAAGGACATTGACGTCGCAGGGCAAGGGATGTGGACAACAACAACAGCAAAAACAACACAAAAGCAACAACAGCAACAACAGCAACAACAACAAAAACAACACAAAAGCAACAACTGCAACAGCAACAAAAACAACAACAGCAACAACAACAAAAACAAAACAACAACAAAAACATCAACAACAAAACAATAACAAAGCAACAACAAAACAACAACTACAACAACAACAGCAACAACAACAAAGCAACAACAACAAAACAACAACAAAAGCAACAACAACAAAGCAACAACAACAAAAAAATTATTTTATGGCGATAATCGCCTTCTTGTTAATCTCGACACCAAAATGTTTATTAATTTGCGTCATTATTTTACGTCTTAATTTTCAATAATTTTTATTTTATATAGCTCATATAGGGAAAAACTACATTTTGGGCCCCCGGGCCCCAGTATCTTATATATAAGGAACGAAACCTGTTTAATAACCTTTCCGGTATAATTTTGTGTACGTGTACCAAATTTCACGTTATTTGGTTGTCTGGATCTTGAGTTATTAGGGAACAGACAGACAACAAATGCGGCTTATATATATAGAGATATTTTCTTTAATTTCAATCGAATTTTTATCGATTAAAATAAATTTAATCGATAAACATTTTTAACGATTAATCGAGAAATTAATCGTTAATTTCCGCAGCCCAACAATTTACATATATATATACACACACACACATACATATATATATATACGACATATATATATATATATATATATATATATATATATATATATATATATATATATATATATATACTAGGGGCAAGTACCCGGCTCCCGCCCGGGTTTAACAACAACAGCAACAAAACAAAAACAACAAAAACAACAACAAAACAACAAAAACAAAACAACAACAACAAAAACAACAAAACAACAAAAACAAAACAACAACAAAAACAACAAAAACAACAACAAAACAACAAAAACAAAAGAACAAAAACAACAACAAAACAAAAACAAAACAACAACAAAACAACAACTACAACAACAACCACAAAACAACAACTACAACAACAACAGCAACAACAACAAAGCAACAACAACAAAACAACAAATACAACAGCAACAACAACAAAGCAACAACAACATGAAGGACATTGTCGTCGCAGGGCAAGGGATGTGGACAACAACAACAACAGCAAAAACAACACAAAAGCAACAACAGCAACAACAACAGCAACAACAACAAAAACAACAACAGCAACAACAACAAAAACAAAACAACAACAAAAACATCAACAACAAAACAACAACTACAACAACAGCAACAACAACAAAGCAACAACAACAAAACAACAACTACAACAACAAAAGCAACAACAACAAAGCAACAACAACAAAAAAAATTATTTTATGGCGATAATCGCCTTCTTGCTAATCTCGACACCAAAATGTTTATTAATTTGCGTCATTATTTTACGTCTTAATTTTCAATAATTTTTATTTTATATAGCTCATATAGGGAAAAACTACATTTTGGGCCCCCGGGCCCCAGTATCTTATATATATGGAACGAAACCTGTTTAATAACCTTTCCGGTATAATTTTGTGTACGTGTACCAAATTTCACGTTATTTGGTTGTCTGGATCTTGAGTTATAAGGGAACAGACAGACGACGGACAGACAACAAATGCGTCTTATATATATAGAGATATATATATATATATATATATATATATATAAAAGAAATAATAACTGTGACAATGATTTTATCATTACGAAAATATCACAAATATATTTTAAATTTGAACACTACTTGATAATATAAACTTAAATGCAAGGACCACTGTTGCAGTCATAATTCTGTTCGATTTATGATGGAACTAAGAGTAAAGTCACTACGCTCCGTATATTTAAGTCTCATTTTTTTATCATTGGATTCTAATTGCCGGATTAAAGTTAAGAAAAGCTGTATGTGAGTTTTTTTTTAACGCAGCCTACGAAAATCTCTTTTTCTAACGTGTATTGCGTTTGTAACACATTAAGTACATTAATTAAACGCATCATTCTTTTAAACAGACTTTATTTTTTTAAATTTTTAAAAAATGTTTGGTATTTGAAAAGTTTGTTTCGGGAAGACACGGAACAAAAAGTCAGCTAAAAGCCGATCACCAACCTCTTGAGTTCATGAACCTCGTCGGGTCAAATGTTCATTGGCTGGACGTTTGGGTCAGCGCACGTGACGCACACATTCAAACAACACATTAACGAGCCGCGGGAGCACATTAGTAGCCGCTAATGTTGATCAACAACTGGTCACGTCATCCGCTACACCGCATCTCCTAAAAGCGGACAGTACCAGATGTTGATATTTTAGAGCCAGCGGTTCTCATTTTTTTTTATTTCACGGGGATCACTGTTGACCCACGGGTGCCGTAGAGGTCGTACTGTATTTTTTGTTAAGTAAGTGTGCGCATATTTCTTCTTTTCGTTTTGGTGTTGTTGTTATTTTTCCTCATTACTTAATTGTTAATAGTTCCTTGCTATAGACTATAGTCGGTAATATATAATGTACATTTAATTTAAATACTTGTGTTTATTCATTTGTACCGATGAAGGCATTTGCGGAAAATGTTACATATGTTTTTGTCCATAAATAAACTGACATATGTATTTATCCATTACTACAGCTTACATATGTATGTGTCCATTTATAAAGCTTACATATGTATTTATCCATTAATTTAAAAAAACACATATGCATTTGTCCATAAATAAAATTTTACATATGAATTGGTCCATCAATAAAGCATCACATATTATGTCTTTGTCCACTAATAAAGCATTACATGTGTATTTATCCATTAACAAAGCAGTACACATGAATTTTTCCTTTAATAAAACTTTACTTATGTATTTGTCAATTTATGAAGCCTTACATTTATTGTTTCGATCACACTATTCTAATGTGTGTGTCTTGTGTTTTATAGCTTGAAAAACATCAACTTAGTGAATTTTCTATAGGTAAGTTTTAAGTTTTTAATAAGCTTCCCTGGTGATGGAGCGGGAGTTGGAGAGATTTAATGGTGAGAAATATGAAGGACAATTAAAATAGACAGGAGACGTTATTGCAATGTAATTAATTTGCGGGACGTTATGCTGAAGCGCTTGTTGTAGGAATAAAATACAAAATACACAAACATATTGTGTAATCAAAACAATAAATTAAAGATTTATTAATTAATTAATACGAATGTGTTAACTGAAAGGTATGCATTAGTATTAGTTAATTTAAAAAAGAAGCTTTAATTTTTTGTTTTGATAAATTACGCGATTTTTTTTTGTTAATTTTGTATTTTATGTAAAAAGCTTTATCGCAGTCCTGTTCTATAAAATGGGTTGAAATTCGGCAGGTTTAGCCAATGGATCGTACTTTGAGGACCGCTGTATCATACGTAACGGAGCCATCTTCTCCACTGAACGGAAAAAAACACAATCGCTCGTGGTGGATGTTAAAATTGACAAATGTTGACATTAACTGGTGACACGCGGTGATATCGAAGTGGTGAAACACATGGTAGAAATGGGAGCAGTAAATTTTGTTAACGGAACAAATACGGTAAAGGGGAGAACTTCACATCTGAGCTTTTAAAATTAGTCAATAAAAAGTGAAAGTTTCTCCCTTAATTCCATCTTCCTTTGTTTTATTCTTGAAGGAATAACGGGAATAGGCGTTCGTGTTTATCAGATCGGAAAACTACGTCATGTTGCTATTTTTAGACAAGGTTTTCGTAAAACAATGTTTGCAGCATGAATCTAGAACTAACAACTTGTTTGTACATTTTTTGGGATAATAAAGTTCTAAGGTAACGTCACTGAATAAAGTCCCTGTTATAGTAACGTCACTGAATAAAGTCATTGGGATAGTAGCGTCACTGAATAAAGTCACTGGGATAGTAGCGTCACTGAATTAAGTCCCTGTGATAATAACGTCACTGAATAAAGTCACTGGGATAGTAGCGTCACTGAATAAAGTCACTGGGATAGTAGCGTCACTGAATTAAGTCCCTGTGATAATAACGTCACTGAATAAAGTCACTGGGATAGTAGCGTCACTGAATAAAGTCACTGGGATAATAACGTCACTGAATTAAGTCCCTGTGATAATAAAGTCACTGAATTAAGTCCCTGTGATAATAACGTCACTGAATTAAGTCCCTGTGATAATAACGTCACTGAATTAAGTCCCTGTGATAATAAAGTCACTGAATTAAGTCCCTGTGATAATAACGTCACTGAATTAAGTCCCTGTGATAATAACGTCACTGAATTAAGTCCCTGTGATAATAACGTCACTGAATTAAGTCCCTGTGATAATAACGTCACTGAATAAAGTCACTGGGATAATAACGTCACTGAATTAAGTACATGTGATAATAACGTCACTGAATTAAGTCCATGTGATAATAACGTCACTGAATAAAGTCACTGGGATAATAACGTCACTGAATAAAGTCACTGGGATAATAACGTCACTGAATTAAGTCCATGTGATAATAACGTCACTGAATTAAGTCCCTGTGATAATAACGTCACTGAATTAAGTCCCTGTGATAATAACGTCACTGAATAAAGTCACTGGGATAGTAGCGTCACTGAATAAAGTCACTGGGATAGTAGCGTCACTGAATTAAGTCCCTGTGATAATAACGTCACTGAATTAAGTCCCTGTGATAGTAGCGTCACTGAATTAAGTCCCTGTGATAGTAGCGTCACTGAATTAAGTCCCTGTGATAATAACGTCACTGAATTAAGTCACTGTGATAGTAACGTCACTGAATTAAGTCATTGGGATAGTAACGTCACTGAATTAAGTCCCTGTGATAGTAGCGTCACTGAATTAAGTCCCTGTGATAGTAACGTCACTGAATTAAGTCCCTGTGATAGTAACGTCACTGAATTAAGTCATTGGGATAGTAACGTCACTGAATTAAGTCCCTGTGATAATAACGTCACTGAATTAAGTCCCTGTGATAATAACGTCACTGAATTAAGTCACTGTGATAATAACGTCACTGAATTAAGTCCCTGTGATAATAACGTCACTGAATTAAGTCCCTGTGATAGTAGCGTCACTGAATTAAGTCCCTGTGATAGTAACGTCACTGAATTAAGTCCCTGTGATAGTAACGTCACTGAATTAAGTCCCTGTGATAATAACGTCACTGAATTAAGTCATTGGGATAGTAACGTCACTGAATTAAGTCCCTGTGATAGTAGCGTCACTGAATTAAGTCCCTGTGATAGTAACGTCACTGAATTAAGTCCCTGTGATAGTAACGTCACTGAATTAAGTCATTGGGATAGTAACGTCACTGAATTAAGTCCCTGTGATAATAACGTCACTGAATTAAGTCCCTGTGATAATAGCGTCACTGAATTAAGTCACTGTGATAATAACGTCACTGAATTAAGTCCCTGTGATAATAACGTCACTGAATTAAGTCCCTGTGATAGTAGCGTCACTGAATTAAGTCCCTGTGATAGTAACGTCACTGAATTAAGTCCCTGTGATAGTAACGTCACTGAATTAAGTCCCTGTGATAATAACGTCACTGAATTAAGTCCCTGTGATAATAACGTCACTGAATTAAGTCCCTGTGATAGTAGCGTCACTGAATTAAGTCCCTGTGATAGTAACGTCACTGAATTAAGTCCCTGTGATAGTAACGTCACTGAATTAAGTCATTGGGATAGTAACGTCACTGAATTAAGTCCCTGTGATAATAACGTCACTGAATTAAGTCCCTGTGATAATAACGTCACTGAATTAAGTCCCTGTGATAATACGTCACTGAATAAGTCCCTGTGATAATAACGTCACTGAATTAAGTCCCTGTGATAATAACGTCACTGAATTAAGTCCCATGTGATAATAACGTCACTGAATTAAGTCCCTGTGATAATAACGTCACTGAATTAAGTCCCTGTGATAATAACGTCACTGAATTAAGTCCCTGTGATAGTAACGTCACTGAATTAAGTCCCTGTGATAATAACGTCACTGAATTAAGTCCCTGTGATAGTAGCGTCACTGAATTAAGTCCCTGTGATAGTAACGTCACTGAATTAAGTCCCTGTGATAGTAACGTCACTGAATTAAGTCCCTGTGATAATAAAGTCACTGAATTAAGTCCATGTGATAATAAAGTCACTGAATTAAGTCCCTGTGATAATAAAGTCACTGAATTAAGTCCCTGTGATAATAACGTCACTGAATTAAGTCCCTGTGATAATAACGTCAGTGAATACATTCCTAGCTTTGTCTTTGAAATATCTGATTACAAAATGTGCAAAATTATATTCTTAAGTCTTCCCGCTAGGAGACGAACGGGGGGCCGGTACCCCACGCCCACCCTCTCAGTGACACAGCACACAGTCACATCCCCGGATCAATTTGTTCCAGTTGATTGCTACCCCTTTCACCCCCTCGCCCCCCCCCACCACACACACACAAATACACACACACCTCACCGAACAACGAGCTTTCCTTAGAGGCCCACAACTCTCGGAGCCCACACTTTTATCTATCAAGAGGTGTCAGAAGTTCGTGGATTACACCGCGCGTACACACGACGACATCATAAAAACCTAGATCTCCACTTAAACGAACCTATTGAAAACTATCACCTCACTTTTCTCCTTTCTCGCTACTAAGGCACATCATTTTTTTTAAGATCCCTCCCCGCCCGTTCCCCCTTCCCCACCCCCGATCGCCCTGCTCCCTTTACCGTGACGTATTTGTTTTGTACCACGTGATCAAGTCTAACAGCTGCTCGCCAGTGTGTGTCCAGGATCATCACGTGTTGACCCAGTGTCTCGTGGACCTGGTCGGAATCAGCGGGGACCGTCCCGACCCGGGGACCCGGTGCTTTGATGTCCCTCGTGGCGTGTGCCTTCCAGTGGTGTCCCCTTTAAAAAAAAAGATGGCGGGCATTGAAACTAACTCAGAGAAAGGACTTCCACTTGAAGGAAAATTATAAACCTGAATTATGAATACACGAATCTGACTTCTGGTCCCTGGTCTTTGGCTTTCTGACCACTTGGTGCATTGCCAGATTTATGTGATGTGTCTGACCATTTGGAACATTGCCAGATTTCTGTGATATGTCTGACCACTTGGTATATTGCCAGATTTCTGTTACTTGGCTCTCTTACCTCTTGGTATATTGCCAGACTTCTGTTACATGTCTCTCTTACCTCTTGGTATATTGCCAGACTTCTGTTACATGGCTCTCTTACCTCTTGGTATATTGCCAGATTTCTGTTACATGGCTCTCTTACCTCTTGGTATATTGCCAGACTTCTGTTACTTGGCTCTATGACCTCTTGGTATATTGCCAGACTTCTGTGACAGAAAGGTGGACAGACATAAAAAAATTGACAAACAGACGGACAGAAAGTTCGATGGACGGACAGACAGAAATGTTGATAGACAGAAAGGTGGACAGACATCCGAACAGAAAAATGGACTGACATAAAGGTGGACTAACAGACAGAGACACGAACGAATGAATTCACAGAATTTCAAACGACGGTGACATGGTTAACGGCGAAAACCAAAGTTCAGATTTTTGTGTGGCATTCACAGAAAGTTAACCACCCAACTCAAATTTCAAATTGGCGGGGAAGGTTCGTTTAAGGGGGCTCACATGTTAAAAAGAATTTAATACAAATCATTGTACAAACCTAATCCTCCCCCACGCCCCACACCCCCCGGCCCGGATATTGACCTGCCTTCTGGCTAGTTCATAAGTATCGGAGAACGAAGCCAGCCATCCGCGAGAGTTGCACACGAGATGTTGTGTTTGCGATGCTCTCCGCGGGAGATTCTCTCAGAGGACCTGAGATTGTGAAGGGGCAAAAAAAACAAACGACTAAATTGTAAGAGAAAACAAAAACTAGTCAATAGTTGCCCTCGTCACCCAGCTCGTTCTCTGTCTTATCAATGAATCTCTATTGATTGTCATTAAGTACACGAGAGGGGGAAAAATGGCGTTTGTAAAAACAACAAAGACGAAAAATCCAACTTAAACGGATTGCTACCATGAAAGATTCGACTTTTTCATCCACAGACTTTCATCCTCATTCAAAAACTTCAGCTAATCCTCCGCATTTCATCCCCTCCAAGTCTTTTCCCCCCTTTTACCTCACCTAATCTTCCACCATCCTCCACCACCGCCTGATGCCAGGCTTGTCCCCTGTGGAAGGATGCGTGCAGCAGGCCCTCGCTCTCGCTATTGTGCCTCGAGTATTTAGCTTCTCTTTCTCTCTCTCTCTCTCTATCTCTCTCTCTCTCTCTCTATCTCTCTCCTCTACTCCTGAAACTCCACGGAGAATTCTCATCTCTTTTTTGTAGCGCAGTCTCCTCGACCTTTTGTTGCCACCATTCCAGCCAAGTACATCCGCATGAAAGGACCAGCCCCCGACGAGTGCTGGTGTTTCGCATCTGCATTCTGGCGTTGGACCCGGGGAATATTCAGTTAAGCGAGGAAACCCCATTTCCAGAGCAAATACATCTCGTCCCGACACACACACATCCCTCAACCCCAGGCCCCCCCTCCCACCACGACCCCGAGGGAGCTTGACGTCACCGAAAGCTGTTGACTTTTCCCGCTGGTGCCCGAGCTCTCCCGAGGGGCGCGTGATTACAAAGGTACACACGAGAGAAACCACGTGCCGATGAAAGTATTAATGCCGAATAATCGGGGTGGGGTGGGGAATGTGGGGAGATCGGTCTAAATGCGGTGGAGCTTCGGTTTGTCCTTGTGACAAGAATCGGTGTGGAAGGACGGTGCGAAATTTGAGTCCGCGATACTGTGAGGGCGACTGCGATCCGCGAAATTTTAACATTATGTTTACAAATTTCGATATATATATATATATATATATATATATATATATATATATATATATATATATATATATATATATATATATATATATATATATATATATATATATATATATATTAGGGCAGTTAGCGATTAATTTAAAATTAAAATCGTTAACTTTTGAAAAATTAACGATTAATTAATCGGTAATTTCTATTTAAGCCAAACATTGAAATTTATGGTATCCTAAGGAACATTTATTAAAATACTTGTCCAAAATCGAAATAACACTGGAATGTCTTCTTTATATGACTTTATATAACTTCGCACACGAACCAACGAAGCTTAGACTTCGAGGGAACATTGCATGGTAGGCAAACAATTTCTCTCAATGGACACAATAACCTTTATAAACATGTTGAACATTCACGTCAGTCAATAGTTTAAAACCAACATGTTCATGTAATCGGCTGGAAATTAGTTTATATTTATCGGCCGCAATATTTTACTTTTGACTTCCAGTACACTTATAAGTGGTTGGTCGATTAATAGTTTTTAAAATTTAATCGTTAAATTTTTTAACAATTAATCTAGAAATTAATCGTATTACCCGTCAAAATGACGGGAGTTTTCAAAATGGATATATTTCAGTTTTTGTAATTGTCCCTTTTGCCTGAAAGCCGCATATTAAATAATCAGAAAATGTAGAGACCAAGAGAGAAAAATTAAATATCTTTTCCATATTGAACAATTTTATGCGGACGTTTGAAAATAGTGTGGGGGGGGGGTTCTTTGGGGTTGTTTGCAATATATTTTTCAATGTTATTTTTTTTTAGTGGTGGGCTTTCTAAAATCTAGCGTTACGAACGGACATAGCAGAGTATATATTTTGATTATATATACGAATATATGTGTTATGAGAAAACCTCCAAGCTTAGGCTTCACGTTATGTAAGTTTGCATGCATAACAATGATATAATCAGGATTATAGTAAATACATAGTGAATTACACACAGCATAAAGTGATAAAGAGGCAAAGAAGTTTGAAGTTCGACGTATTAACAAATATTGCTGAGGAGTCAGCCGGACGTTAACTTGCGGCATTGAATAGTGCGCACCAATTATGAATGCCCAAATAATACAGCACAGTGCGTTAAAAATAAATTATGTGACTGTAATGTGATCCACATCACGCATATCTGTGATTTGAAGCCGTTTAAGCTTCATCGATGATTATGACTTGTCAGTTTATTCGCCCATTTGTCCATACATTATTACCACAACATTATCAAAACATGTAAAAAATAAACTGTAATTTTACACATGTTAATAACTATTTATTTTGCATGAAACGTAGTAAGCAAAGTTTGTCACAGGATAACAGAAAAGATTAACTTATCAACTGTTAATCATATTTAAAATTTAATATACACGTGTTAGTAATTCACATAAACGTTTTTATTGTTGTCAAGTCAGCACCTTTTCAAGATCTATTATGACATGTCAGTTTATGCACCTATCGGTCCATACATTATTACCTTTACATTATCAAAAATATGTAAATAAAAAATTGTAACTATTCACAAATATGAATAACAACGAACTATTTATTTTGCATGAAACCTTTGAAGTAAAGTTAATCACTGGAAAGAAGAAAATATGAAAGTATCAACTTTAATATACACGTTTTAGGAATTCTAATAAACGTTTTCATTATTGTCAAGTCAGCACCCCTTCCAGTTCTATATTAAAAGCAAAGATTTTTTATTCAAAATTAGTCTAAGACGCATTAAAATATTACATGTAAATAACAATAAAAAAACTATTGTGGGGAGGAGTCCAATTTTTAAATATGTTATTTTTTTAAACATACAAATATGCAATCTCAAAGTGTATAAAAGAAAAACAAACGCTAAAGTGAAGCATAAGTTGACAAATTTCATTTGCAGCAATAAATAATGGCTTTGTAGTTCAAAACGCATCGAAACTTGACAACCGAACGACAACCAATTGTAAATTTCATAAACCGAAAACGAATGTTATATATTAATATAGAACATTAAATTTATAATTACGTACGTAATATTGACATGGACACATACACAAAAACGGACATTTAATACAAAAAAATAATAATAATATTAATCACATCAAATAAAACATTGCTCTTTTTACTTCGTTCCCTTCATACATTAATAAAAGCTCGAATAATGACGTCACGTCACAATATTTTATAGTGAGCAACACATTTTCTTAATCTCGAAAGCAACATTTTAATTTGTTTTATCGGGAGTTACCTCGCATAGCGTCAGGACTGACAGACACTACTTGCGTGACGGATTGCAAATTATGTTATTTAATATATATATATATATATATATATATATATATATATCCAATATATATCCTGCGCGCTGGATCTTCTATGAGCCAACGGGCAAGAGGCGATAAACAGCAAAGCATTGCGGAGTGCTAAGAGCATGACGAGATAAATAGGACGTCCTGGTCATCCACTGCACCCAACCCCATCCCCAGCCGTCTCGACAACGTCTTGCTGCTGGACCAGATGGTCTTGTGCGAGAGAGTGAGGTTGACGTGTTGCGCAAATCTTCCTCACTTTAAACAAAGTCACAGCGCAAGTCACCCTCATCGTCATCGGCCTAGCACATGTCAAATACAAATATGATGAGAGTGGTCATCGTCGAGTATATATATATATACTAGGGGCAAGTACCCGGCTTCGCCCAGGTTTAACAACAACAGCAACAACAACAAAAACAACAACAGCAACAAAACAACAAAAACAAACAACAAAAACAAAACAACAACAGCAACAGCAACAGCAACAGCAACAACAACAGCAACAACGACAGCAACAACGACAAAACCAACAACAGAAACAGCAACAGCAACAAAACAACAAAAACAAAACAACAACAAAAACAACAAAATCAACAACAAAATCAACAACAAAACAACAACAAAGCAACAACAACAAAACAACAACTACAACAGTAAAAACAACAAAGCATTAAAAACATGAAGGACATAGTCGTCGCAGGGCAAGGGATGTGGACAACAACAACAACAGCAAAAACAACACAAAAGCAACAACAGCAACAACAACAACAACAGCAACAACAACAGCAACAACAACAGTAACAGCAACAGCAACAACAACAAAAACAACAACAGCAACAACAACAAAAACAAAACAACAACAAAACATCAACAAAACATCAACAACAAAACAACAACTACAACAACAACAGCAACAACAACAAAGCAACAACAACAAAACAACAACTACAACAACAAAAGCAACAACAACAAAGCAACAACAACAACAAAATTATTTTATGGCGATAATCGCCTTCTTGTTAATCTCGACACCAAAATGTTTATTAATTTGCGTCATTATTTTACGTCTTAATTTTCAATAATTTTTATTTTATATAGCTCATATAGGGAAAAACTACATTTTGGGCCCCCGGCCCCCAGTATCTTATATATATGGAACGAAACCTGTTTAATAACCTTTCCTGTATAATTTTGTGTACGTGTACCAAATTTCACGTTATTTGGTTGTCTGGATCTTGAGTTATTAGGGAACAGACAGACAGACAGACAACAAATGCGTCTTATATGTATATATATAGATTTATATATATATATATATACTGAATGGAAATCAGCTCAGAGAAATGCAAGATATTATTGGTCAATACCTCAGCTGACAGTATGGCAAATATCGTAATGAACCAACAAAAGCTGAAGGAGGTAAATAACTTTAAATAGCTAACATTATATATATGTAAATATATGTAAATATATGTAAATAGAGAGAGAGAGAGAAAGAGAAACGATTTTCATGAGTGCCTGAAAATATTTTAATTTTTGAACAGCAACAATTTTAAATATATCGATACCTGTAAAATGTGTATTCGACTACACGACTCCAACAGCTCATCTTCCGAAAATTCCCGAGGCCCCCCCCCCACCCCACCCTACCCCACCCACACGCCTTGCTCATCCGGGAAGATGAGAAAACTGGGCTTAAAGAGAATATCTATTATTATATTAAGATATGTTTTGAAAATAAAAACAGAAAAACGAAATCCGTGGAGAAATAAAGATTTTTTTGGTGATAATATTTCTCCCTAAATCTCTCACGGATATTTTTTTTAAAAAGGGGAGTTAAGTATGTGCTAAGCGTCTCATCAAGAGGAGTGTATACACAAAAAAAATCAGGATTGTAATGAAAACGAATGTGCAATAGAGTTTCGGGAAATAACATTTGTATGAGTTTTTGTGGTGTCATCAAAGAATATGCGCATTTGTATTTTTTGTAAAATATTTGTTTTTTTTTATTCACACTGTCAACTGTGGTCAATAAATTACTGAATTAATATGCACAACTATAAATGGGTGTATGTGTGTCTGTACGTGTGTCAGTATGTGTGTCTGTACGTGTGTCAGTATGTGTGTATGTACGTGTGTCAGTATGTGTGTCTGTACGTGTGTCAGTATGTGTGTCTGTACGTGTGTCAGTATGTGTGTCGGCATGTGTGTTGGTATGTGTATCTGTATGTGTGTTGGTATGTGTATCTGTATGTGTGTTGGTATGTGTATCTGTATGTGTGTTGGTATGCGTATCTGTATGTGAGCTGGTATGTGTATCTGTATGTGTGTCAGCATGTGTGGCGGCATGTGTGTTGGTATGTGTATCTGTATGTGTGTTGGTATGTGTTTTGGTATGTGTGTTGGTATGTGTATCTGTATGTGTGTTGGTATGTGTGTCGGCATGTGTGTCAGTATCTGTGTCGGCATGTGTGTTGGTATGTGTATCTGTATGTGTGTTGGTATGTGTATCTGTACGTGTGTCAGTATGTGTGTCGGCATGTGTGTTGGTATGTGTATCTGTATGTGTGTTGGTATGTGTGTCTGTACGTGTGTCAGTATGTGTGTCGGCATGTGTGTTGGTATGTGTATCTGTATGTGTGTTGGTATGTGTGTCTGTACGTGTGTCAGTATGTGTGTCGGCATGTGTGTTGGTATGTGTATCTGTATGTGTGTTGGTATGTGTGTCTGTACGTGTGTCAGTATGTGTGGCGGCATGTGTGTTGGTATGTGTATCTGTATGTGTGTTGGTATGTGTATCTGTACGTGTGTCGGTATGTGTGTCGGCATGTGTGTTGGTATGTGTATCTGTATGGCTGTGTGTTGGTATGTGTGTCTGTACGTGTGTCAGTATGTGTGTCGGCATGTGTGTTGGTATGTGTATCTGTATGTGTGTTGGTATGTGTATCTGTATGTGTGTTGGTATGTGTATCTGTATGTGTGTTGGTATGTGCATCTGTATGTGAGTTGGTATGTGTATTTGTATGTGTGTCGGTATGTAAATCTGTCCGTCTGCGTGTGTCTTCGTGTATGGCAGTGTATGTATTTGTGTCTGTGTGCCTATATGTGTATCGATGTATGTATGTCTTCAAAACGACAATTGGAGTCCGTGAGGGCTGCATTCTCTCAACTGTCCTGTTCAATGACTTCCTTGAAAAGATCACGCAAGAAACACTCAGTGATCACCACAGATCCATATCTATAGGCGGAGGACGCATATGAAACCTAAGATTTGCTGATGACATAGATCTTTTGTCTGGGAGCAGTAAAGAACTACAAGAGCTCACTGACAAACTTTCAGACAGATCAGGTGCTTATTGAAGGGAGATCAGTTCAGAGAAAGGCAAGATATTGGTTAATGCCTCAGCTGCCAGTATGGCAAACATCGTAATGAACCAACAAAAGCTGGAGGAGGTACGTAACTTTGAAAATTATATTATTAGGAGCCATTATATCTAGAGAGGGTACCTGTGAAGCTGAAATTCGAGCTAGAATTGGGTCGGCAATAGCAGCAGAGACAAAGTTAACCAAAATATGGAACAGCAAAAACATTAGCCCTCCAACTAAGCTCAGGCTCTACAGAGCTCGCGTTAAAACTATTGTCCTTGACGGATGTGAGACCTGACACTAATGGCAACCACTGAAAGCAATCCGCAGGCATTTGACAACAAAATAGACTTCCCGCGGCCTAGCATACGCCGCAGACTTGCTCATGGAGAGTGCAAAGAAAGTGGAGAAAGAACGGACACAAACTACAGCACGAAGAAATCAAAACAACTCGAGTGAACGTCGGTTGACTGCCAACTCATTGTTGGTTTCGAGACATTTGCAGGCGAAATTCGGTACACCCCTAACTTCTATGAAGCCCGCTATAAAACGATAATCGGGCTTAAAATCGGAGTTACATAATCGATAATCGGTTTTCAAAAAAAACCAAACAAAAATAAAAACACGTAAATCAACAACCCTAAATATGACTAACCCTTGCTAGGGTCGGCCAATCACAGTTTATGTTTAAGGGATGGTAGTAATAAATGGGAGGCGGGTAAAAACCACCTCAGTGTGCATGTCTTCACGTTTACTCGCTATTTTTTATATTACTTGGTGCTGCTTTTTGTGTCTGTACTCTCACCCCTCCCCCCCCCAATCTTTCTTTGCACTGTCTATGATGAGCAAGTCTGCGGCGTATGCTTTGCAATAACGGGGTAAAAGAACGGGCACAAAGGGACATTTTAAAAAATTAATAAAAAACCAATGTTTTCGCTGGGGCTTGAACCCAGGACCTTGCCCGCATGAGGCGCACGTGATAACCGCCTCACTACGAATGTCACATATTCTGTGAAGGAACAATGCAAGTGAAACGCAAGGACCATTGTTGGTCACTCCTCCACTACCTTCGCTTTCCAACCGTTCTAGACGCCCGGCGGCGTAGCAAACGCCGCAGACTTGCTCATAGATAGTGCAAGAAAAAAAGGGGAGGGGGAGAACGGACACAAACAGTAGCACGAATAAATGGGAACAACGCGAGTGAACGTTGGGGGACCACCGAAGCATTTTTGGGAAGTATTTCGGACATCGCCACAATATATAAACAAATATATTACAGCCACGAAGTTAAGTTGGATAGCAACAACTTCGTCCATGAACGAAATATGCGACCAATAGAAACAGACAGGTACCTGGTGAAGGAATTGATATAAAATTGAACAAAGTTTTTTTCCGTGACATACGAAGCGGTGTTTATTTTTGCTAAGAAAGGGGGGAAGAGAACAGGCATTAGCATTTAAAAAAATCATATGTTCTCGCCTGGGATTGAACCTAAGACCTTCCGCATGTCAGGCGGATGTAATAACCAATACACTACGAAATACATACATACTGTGCAGGAACATCGAAACTGAATGTAAAAAATATTGCTGGTCTCAAGACATGCCCCACCCCACCACTACCTTCGCTTGCCAAACGTTAACTGTTTTTAGTTGACCCTAGCGAGGGTCATTCGTCATGCTCGATTGCACATACTTGCAGCTTGTCTCGCATGGTCACACCATGAAGAGAATTATATATATAGAAGATGCATGAGGAAAATTTGTTCAGATCTCTTATTTAGAACACAAGACCAATGAATATGTCTGGGACAGAATACACTATATTGCGGGGCATCAAGAAACCATCATAACAATAATTAAGAGACGTAAGATTGCATGGTTCGGTCATGTACTGCGACATGATATCCTGACAAAAATCATTCTTCAAGGCACTGTAGAAGGGGGCCGGCGAAGAGGTCGACAGCGGAAAAACTGGCTTGACAACATAAAGGAATGGACAGGGATGAGATTGAATTTGAATGAATTATTGGCCGTCGCTCAAGATAGGCAAATGTGGAGATCGTTATCTGTTGATGTGTCGTGCGCTCCCCCCAACGACCGCAACAGTCAAGGGACTGATGATGATGTATGTATGTTTGTAGGCATGTGTGTCTGGGTGTGTATGTGTTATACAGACTCCTCATTGATCCCGTTTCAGTTCATTCACCAAGGCAACAAATAGACAACTAATTTGTTTACCTTTTCTTTCCAAGTACGGGCCTGCGAGACAAGATACCAGCAACCAGTTGTGGACAAAGATCAGCAAGCGGTCAAGCTTTATCTTCAAATTCTAGCATTCTCTGGTCTATTTTTTATCCATCTTTCTGCCTATCCATCTGTCCTTTATTCTATTTGTCCAATTGTCTTTTCATCTGTCCGTCTCAATGCCACCTTTCTGTTCGTCTGTCTGTCCACCCTTCTGTTCGTCTGTCCGTCCACCTTTCTGTTCGTCTGTCTGTCGCCCTTTCTGTTCGTCTGGGTTTCCACCTTTCTGTTCGCCTGCCTGTCCACCCTTCTGTTCCTCTGACTGTCCACCCTTCTGTTCGTCTGTCTGTGCACCTTTCTGTTCGTCTGTCTGTCGCCCTTTCTGTTCGTCTGTCTGTCGACCTTTCTGTTAGTCTGTCTGTCCGCTTTTCCGTTCGTTTGCCTGTCCACCCTTCTGTTCGTCTGTCTGTCCACCTTTCTGTTCGTCTGTCTGTCGCCCTTTCTGTTCGTCTGTCTGTCGCCCTTTCTGTTAGTCTGTCTGTCCACTTTTCCGTTCGTTTGCCTGTCCACCCTTCTGTTCGTCTGTCTGTCCACCTTTCTGTTCGTCTGCCTGTCCACCCTTCTGTTCGTCTGTCTGCCGCCCTTTCTGTTCGTCTGTCTGTCCACCTTTCTGTTCGCCTGACTGTCCACCCTTCTGTTCGTCTGTCTGTCCACCTTTCTGTTCGTCTGTCTGTCCACCTTTCTTTTCGTCTGTCTGTCCACCTTTCCGTTCGTCTGTCTGACCACCTTTCTGTTAATAACAAAGCCTCGTTTAAACTACGTTTAAACACACAACAAACACGTGGATAAATGTATGGAAGGATGATATAAATAGACATTGGGATTTCGAGTGCATGGTCTAATCTGCTGTATTAGTTGTTGTTAACCTTCAAGGTATATTTGTTATAGTTGCATGTAGCTCACCCATAAACATACACAGGGGCCAGACTAAAGCATTTTTCGTTGAAATTTAAAACATACCAAAAAAAAATACGACCTTATCCGGGGAAATAAAGAAGAACTCACACAGCGGATTGAAACCCTCGCATGCGACGTAAAACCCCATCGACAGTGTCCACGAGTACTCTAGCACGGTCCTCTTAATCTCCCGGCATTCACAGGCCGTAATACCCGAGACTCAAACTGCCCATCAGACAGTGAACCTAACATCGTCACATCCGCCCGATCTAATACAGCAACAAGACTGTGACAGGTTTCTGTCATTAACTGTGACAGGTTTCTGTCATTAACTGTGACAGATTTCTGGCATTAACTGTGACAGGTTTCTGGCATTAATTGTGACAGGTTTCTGGCATAACAAACCTGCTACTGAATTTCCCAGCTAATTCACAAAAAATGTAACTAAAATTTCGCTAAAACAATTGAAAAAAACAACACAAAAAAAAACCGGGCGGGAAGTCAAATGGGGTGGGGGGGGAGTATGTCAACGACCTTGTTACAGTTACCTCTATTTTTGAAATACAGAGGTCACATAAAGTTCTGCTCACCTACCAACACAGATTTGCGGCACCACTTCTTAGAGGAGAGCCTACATCCCAAACCCTCTGCCGAATTTCCCGGTCGTCGCGCATGAATCTCGTCCATGACTGCCGCACTACACATCTGCGCATGAATCTCGTCCGTGACTGCCGCACTACACAGCTGCGCATGAATCTCGTCCGTGACTGCCGCGCTACACAGCTGCGCATGAAGCCCATTGTCATTATTACGTTAGTATTTTATATTGACTACTCAGTCTGTAAAACATTTGTAAACGTATGCACCACTGGAAATGGTACCCAACGCAATGGTGGTTTTAAAGAACCCGTTGCAACATGGTGGCGGCGATATGTAAAACTTTCTATCTCACGAGGTACTTGACAGCAAATGTATTTAAACAAAAATTCACAAAGCTCCATCAACTTCCTTCTCAGAAACGTCAAGTGTGTCGCGCGGTGCGTATTACATTGAAAACATAATCAATACCTTTATTTATGTCTGATATATATATAAGAGATTTTTTGGTCAAAAACTTTGTTGTTTTTATGGGTTGTTTAATTAAGAGACTCGTTCAGCAGTGAAGCCGGAAAATGTATCTGTGCTATTTATAGAAGTGTTATCCTGTCGGTTTGCGACTTTATTTTTGAATATCCGTATCCCCTTCGTTTCGTTTCCAGCGCTAAGCTAATGAGTCTGTTACTCTTATGTAGCATGTTTATATTCATTTTTAGTTATGTGTTTGGAATTTTTTTTTAATTGCCTGTCAAGTAGAAGTTAACATATTCAATCTTCATATAGGATATAGGACTTTGGGCATATACATAGGGCATAGGGATAAAAATATAGGAAATATGACCTGGGAAATAAGACATACGACTTATGGCATGTGACTTTGTACAAATGACTTAGACATATGACATATTACATGGGGCATATTACCTAGGGCATATTGCGTAGGACCTATTATTTACGACATATTATATAGGACATGTGACTTAGGAAATATATAAAGGTCAAATGAATTATGACATTGGACATAGGATTTAGGACATAGAACTTGTGACATTAGAAACATGAACTAAAATATTGACGTAGAACATACAACATGGGATTAGGTCATATATATGGAACATAGTATTACGACATGGGATGAATGATTTAGAAAACCTAACTTAGGACGCAGGACATCTCCAATGTCCTAACTTAAACACGACACACACAACATAACTTAGGACACTGGACACAGGACATCTCCAATGTCCTTACATAAACACATTTCTGGCAGCCAGTCTCCGAGGGAGATTGTAAAAAATAAAAATAAAAATGAACGAGAAATTAACAAGGATGAAAGGCGAGAGCCGAGCATTGGTGGAGAGGAGGAAGCATCTCTTTGGGGAATCGCCAGGGAAAGTCATTTTCCGACCGATCTCAAAAACCGATTGTCCCCCCTGATCAAATATTGAAAATAGCTCCGTGTCCCCTAGGGACTCAGCGTCGGAGCTCGAGCAAAAATATAAAAAATATTTAAAATAAAAATAAAATAAAAATAAAAAAAAAGAAAGAAGAGAAGGAAAAAAATCTCAAAGTGATACACGGATTTTTACTTGGATTACCTCCCTTCCACGCGTTTGATTTTTGCGGCGGGTTATTGTTCCTGGCCTCGTCACTGTGCCGTGATTTCCCTCCATGTGGAATTCGCATTAAAAGTATCCGATACGCTGGGGAGTGTCCCTCGCGATACAAACATATTTGATGGCCGGCGATGGGATGAACTGAAAGGGGGGGGGGCGGGAGAGATGAGTCGGGGGAGGGGGCTGGGCTTAAATACCAGGAGCTGGTTCAACAGTGTTTGTTTTGGTTTGTGAAGTTGCCCATTGTTCTTCTTTTTGCTCAATCCGCTGAGAGGAATCCGAGTGGGGATTTGTGGGGTCTTTCTTTCTTTCTTTTCTAATGATTATGTTTGTTAGTATTTGGCAGGTATCAGGATCGAGATCGAATTCGATTAAATTTATTTTAAGAAATCGGAATCGTGTGTGTTCAATTTATCGAGTTCGTGGAGCAGCCGTGTGTTCTGGAGATGTAGAGGGGTGGTTTAAGGGGAG
Source organism: Ampullaceana balthica (assembly GCA_944989445.1). Lineage (NCBI taxonomy): Eukaryota > Metazoa > Mollusca > Gastropoda > Lymnaeidae > Ampullaceana > Ampullaceana balthica. The sequence continues at coordinate 136,572 of CALYLW010000705.1, forward strand.
GGGGGATTGGGGGGCATAGACGGTTTGTTTCAGAAAAGTGAAATAACTTTCAAGCTTAAATAATGAAGTGTACACGTATACAAATAAACAAAAAGCGTTTAAATAAAACTTACGTGTTATATTATTTACCCCAGTATGGATATACTTAGTGATCAAGTGAAGAAGAGAGCAAGGGGTCGGTGGGGCTAAGCAGAGCTTAGAAGAACAGGAAGAACGTTTTAGAAATTACAATTGCGAATTTAAAAATTGGACCACAGCTATGTAAGTGTGAACTTGGTTCAAATCATTTGGAGTTTCCGTTACAATTAAAATTTCTTTTTATTAAGTCATGTTCTTTGAAGTAGATATGGTTTCGTTCCGTGGTTTATTTTGTACCAGATTTTGATATTTCACCTTGTACCATCATTTTATGTCCCTCCATCTCTATCCTTGTACCATCATTTGATGTCCCTCCCATCTCTCACCTTGTAATTTGATGTCCCTCCATCTATCACCTTTTACCATCATTTGATGTCCCTCCATCTATCACCTTGTAATGTGATGTCCCTCCATCTATCACCTTGTACCATCACTTGATGTCCCTCCATCTATCACCTTGTACCATCATTTGATGTCCCTCCATCTATCACCTTGTACCATCATTTGATGTCCCTCCATCTATCACCTTGTACCATCATTTGATGTCACTCCATCTATCACCTTGTACCATCATTTGATGTCCCACCATCTATCACCTTGTACCATCACTTGATGTCCCTCCATCTATCACCTTGTACCATCATTTGATGTCACTCCATCTATCACCTTGTACCATCATTTGATGTCCCACCATCTATCACCTTGTACCATCACTTGATGTCCCTCCATCTATCACCTTGTACCATCATTTGATGTCACTCCATCTATCACCTTGTACGATCATTTGATGTCCCTCCATCTATCACCTTGTACCATCATTTTATGTCCCTCCATCTATCACCTTGTACCATCACTTGATGTCCCTCCATCTATCACCTTGTACCATCATTTGATGTCACTCCATCTATCACCTTGTACGATCATTTGATGTCCCTCCATCTATCACCTTGTACCATCATTTTATGTCCCACCATCTATCACCTTGTACCATCACTTGATGTCCCTCCATCTATCACCTTGTACCATCATTTGATGTCACTCCATCTATCACCTTGTACGATCATTTGCTGTCCCTCCATCTATCACCTTGTAACATCATTTGATGTCCCTCCATCTATCACCTTTGTACCATCATTTTATGTCCCCCCCCCCTAATCTCTGCCTTTTGTACCATCATTTGATGTCCCTCCATCTATCACCTTGTACCATCATTCGATGTCCCCCCCCCCACCCCATCACTCCCCAACTTCATATCCCTGGTAAATTTTAGAGACAGCAATCGTGTCTCCCGGTATTTGTAATCGCGCAATCAATTATTTCTTGTACTCCCCGACCACGAATACTCGCTATTCACCAACCACCGCACGGTAATCGTCTGCCGGGTGGATCGATAAGCTCGTGGTACTGTAAGTACAGGGCATCGAACGAGAGATAGAACAATCGGGTAGCGAAAGTCTAAACATAAGCGATCTGGCGACAAAAGAAAGCAGCGCGTAATGGTATCACAAAGGCCAGATTTTTTTTTGATTTTTTAATTTTTCTTTTAAAGTGAACAGACCGGTCTGAGTAAATTGACTTAAAGGTGAACAAAGAGGCATTAGTGAAACAGTTTAATTTACGGCCGGTGCGAGACATTCACTGGCGCGCGCATGCGCGTTGACGAGCAGTGACGTCTTTGATTGGTGGACACTGGGACGTCTGGGAAAACCCGTTACGAAGAACAAAATTAAATTACCGGGGCCTAAATTGCGTAAAGTTTTGATATAGGAATGAATTTCAACTAGATTCAACGACGAAATAAAAAAAAAGATTTAAAATGTATTTTTCAAGGGTTAAGATTTGAGTACGATCTGTTTAATATTTACCAGGATCTTATCTTATGAGAGTATTGATCAAGGCAATGTGTGTACTTTCGTGATGGAAATTCAAAGTAATATCATAAAATATCTATATAGATAGAATCTCTTTGCGGGTAAGTTAAAAAAAAATAAAAAAATAAAGGCAGTTGCATAAGCAACAAAACTGGTCTTTAAAATAAGAGTTATTTAGATAAGTATCGCATATCATAAAAACTAGAAATAAGTGGAAAAAAATCCTTTGGTACCACAGTTGAAAAGAATTGTTTGATTTGAATAAAAACAAACACACAACCTCGACACCACACAACGTTGACCTCACACACACAACCCTGACCCCCACACTCACAAGCTCGACCCACATCCACAACCTTGACCCCCACACACAACCTTGACACCCCTCCCCCCACATCCTTGATCCCAAGATATCATGACCCAAAACTCAACTTTAACTCCACACAAAACCCTGACCCCTTGCACAACCTTGACCCTCAGCCCCCCCCCCGTTCCCCAAACGGCAACCACACTACCCATGACCTGACATACCCACCCATACCATCCTACCCCACCACACACACGTCAAAGTAACATCGATAATGTGTCAACTCCTAGCAGTAAGATTGTGGTAAGCTAATAGTAAGATGCTGGTTAGAGGGAGAAGCCAGAAAGAGGGTGGCAGGGGGCGCGGGGTTTTACAACCCGGTAAGCTGTTCAAACAACAGGGGCCCGTACATCAAACAGCCCTCACACAGGCCCGTACATCAAACAGAACTCGTGGCGAGAGTAGGTCTGGTGTAGACTCACAACGCTGATGCCCTGTGCCAACAGACCCTTTCTTTCGGGAGGATCAGGGCCATACAGCCGGACAAACTGACCGTTTGGGAGGTCAACACAACAGTCAAAGGAGTCGCTTCTATTTCTTTCGCCCTCCCAGGGGTTCTCGAATCGGGTCCCGTAACGGAGTTCAGTTAAATTATTTTTAAAAAAAACAAAAAAAAACATGAAAGTGCAAGTTAAGTTGTTACGTAATAAAAAATTATGTCTTCTAACAGAAATTGCTCCCATTTCCCCCATCCACCCCTTACTCAATCTCTCTCTGTCCTCATTCCCCTCCCACCATTTCCCTCCACTCAATCCCATCTGCTCATCCCTCCACTCCCTAGGCGTATCACTCGCCTTTGCCTAAGCGGTCACTGAATCTTTAATGAAACGACTGCCTCACAGTCATAACAAATAATGTTATTTCATTATTTTTAAATCTTTGTTTAGCTAGACATGGTTTTAAAACAATTTTCACGTTTCAAAAGAAATTACGAAATATGTTTTTGATATCTTAAATCTGTTTGTCTTTCACTTGTGTTAAGAAAACCAATGGGACTTGTTAAATCTCCACTTGGAGAAAGATCTACATCGACTGGGCATCCAATGTTGGAGAATAAAGGCGTTTGCTAGACTGATTGGAAGGAGGTGGTGAGGCAGGCCCAAGCCCTACATGGGCTGTAGCGCCACTGGGGTTGGATGATTGTTACAACACCGGCACGAGCTCTGGATTCAAAGTTAGAGAACCGCTGATCCTGGCCGAATGAGAGCCAACGATATGTTACCACCAAGTGATCCAGGTGCGTTGAATATGTATGGGACAGATGCACAGATTGGCTCTCGCGCTATGTGAGGAATGTCTCAGCTCGTCACAGTTGCCTTCAATATCTGGCGACCCGAGCACGGAAAATTATGTTTAGCTGTATGTACAGAGGCCGGGCCGTGAACTCACTGGTGTGCAGCGGTGCGCGTTGATGCCAAGTGGTGTGCAGTGGCGCGCATCGCGGCGGGAAAACAACTTCCAGCAAGATATCGATGATAATAGGAGGATGCAGTAATCTGTTCTAAAATCCGGCTGATGTTTTTCTTTTTCTCAGAGAACCAATTTTCTCCTATACATGTTCAAATCATGCGTGTATGTGCCTAATGTATAGTTCAGATCTTAGATACATGTATGTAACATATAGTTCATATCATATGTGTAGGTGTCTACCATACAATCCAGATCAGCGCTTATCAAAGTGGTGGTCCGCTGACGCATGCAGAGAATATGAATCAATTTTAATTTAAAGTCGGATCTGTGTGCTTAAAATGAAGCTCGCTGTTTTGTTGGGTGACCCACTAGTGGTGCCTGGGGCGGATTAAGACTGCAAGGGGACCCCTGGCTGCAATTCAAACTGGGGCCCTATCCAGCCAGTTACCTTTAGATAAAATGATTGCTAGCAGCTAATATAAGACTGTAACTTGTAACTATTCAGACAAAAAAATTATTCATGAAATAACCTAACACGAAGAAATAACTGTTTGCCGGTATCGTAAAATCGAGTGTAAAAGAACATTTAAAAAATTAAAATACGAATTTTTGTAAAATGCCATAAAATGAAAAATACAAACATTTAAAAAATGACATAAAAAGAAAATTGTTTTGAAAATTGATAAATAGCTGATATTCTTTAATAATTTATCTTTTTGAGCTTATCAAATCAGGTTTTTTTATTGCTATTCTAAGAGTAAGACTATCGTATCGGAATAGAGATCAGATTAATAATAATAATATTAGATAATATTTTATTAATTTATTTAAATTATCATAATTTCAGCGATTCGTGTAAACATTTGTCCATTTTTATTATAAAATATACTAAATTTGGGGGCCCTTAAATCATCGGGGGCCCCTGGCTTCAACCCATTCAGCCCCCCCCCCTTAATCCGCCATAGAGTGGTGTACTCGCTATGAAACGTATGACCACAACTGCAGTTGTATGTTTCTTTTATCTCTAAAGCCCCTTTTTAAAAAAAATATATTTGCCTCTATATTTTTTGAGTTTTTGTTTTTTTTTAATTTACGCAAAAAAATAATAATATTGTTATAGAGAGGGAAATCTAAGTGTGAATCGTGTTGATATGGGGATTGATGTGATGTTCATTTCTACTGTGATGGTATGAACGCATGTTGAATGTTCATTTCTACAGTGAGGGTATGAACCCGTGTTGAATGTTCATTTCTACAGTGATGGTATGAACCCGTGTTGAATGTTCATTTCTACAGTGCTGGTATGAAGCCGTGTTGAATGTTCATTTCTACAGTGAGGGTATGAACCCGTGTTGAATGTTCATTTCTACAGTGAGGGTATGAACCCGTGTTGAATGTTCATTTCTACAGTGAGGGTATGAACCCGTGTTGAATGTTCATTTCTACAGTGAGGGTATGAACCCGTGTTGAATGTTCATTTCTACAGTGATGGTATGAACCCGTGTTGAATGTTCATTTCTACAGTGATGGTATGAACCCGTGTTGAATGTTCATTTCTACAGTGCTGGTATGAAGCCGTGTTGAATGTTCATTTCTACAGTGAGGGTATGAACCCGTGTTGAATGTTCATTTCTACAGTGAGGGTATGAACCCGTGTTGAATGTTCATTTCTACAGTGAGGGTATGAACCCGTGTTGAATGTTCATTTCTACAGTGAGGGTATGAACCCGTGTTGAATGTTCATTTCTACAGTGAGGGTATGAAGCCGTGTTGAATGTTCATTTCTACAGTGATGGTATGAAGCCGTGTTGAATGTTCATTTCTACAGTGATGGTATGAACCCGCGTTGAAAGCTCATTTCTACTGTCCGGGTATAAATATATGTTGAATGTTCATAGCCCATAAACCGAACTGATAAATGCAAATATTCCTAGCAGACCCACCAATGCTACTACAGCAATGATTTCATGAAAATCAACTTGTTTTTTTTCTTTATCCTGGCTTCCCACATTGCTTTCTTGCATATCATTTTATTTATATAATAAAAGCCTAAGTTCTGTCCCGTCATCTATAGCGATTGGTCTCTCAAACACACATGACTCCTACAGCCAATCATATCAAGTTTACGCGGACGTTCAAAACGAGTTATTTTGGTGCAGTATTTCTTCCAAGACTTTATTTTGAGTTATGCGCGTTGGGATTTATAGTCAAAAGCTCTGTTTTTACGAGTTATTTGTTTTAACTATAATGGATAGTATTTTTGACGTGATGCACATGTATGCCGGTCGAGACGGCTGTTGAAGGGGAGTTACAACATGCCACTGAACGGTGCCGGAACGTCCTTGGACGGGCTTGGTTGCTCGTTTTATAATAATCCTTCAAGAAATGTCTAATTTTCCTTCACATTTTGCCTTAAAAGATAGTTTTATAACACTACGTGTTGGGAGAGAAGGGGGTGGAGGGGGCCTATACCACCAATGGTGCGGGGGGGGGCGGGGGCTGTGATAGCAACATATTTGATCATAATATCAGTAATAATATGATAATAACAAAGATCTCGTTGACAGCTATTACACCACATGGCGCGTCATTACATATTTACAGCTAGTGTTTTACGACATGTTCATACACGAGGTAAGGGCCAAGAAGTGTTCATTTTACAGCGAGGCGACTAAAGCAAAGTAAAATTCTCTTGTATTTGGTTGTAAGCGAATAGCAAGCAATCCTTAATACGTCTCCAGTCTATTTAAGTCAAGGTGCGGTTCAGTTTTCATGTTGATTATTTTAAATTTTAAGTTTTTTTACCGTGACCTAATTTTCATTGTTTACATTGCCCCTAAATTTAAATTGTTTACTTTGCCTTAATTTCCATTGACTTAAATTTAATTTTATTTACGTTGACTTAAAAATCAAATACTTAATTAGGCATTAATTTCTATAGTTCTATTTACCTTAATTTCAAATGTTCACTTTGCCCTAATTTCGAAATGTTCACCTTTCCCTAATTTCAAATGTTCACTTTTCCCAAATTTCAAATATTCACCTTTCCGTAAAATCGAATGTTCACTTTGCCCTCATTTAATATGTTCACTTTGCCCTAATTTCAAATGTCTTTTTGCCCTAATTTCAAATGTTCACTTTGCCCTATTTTAATATGTTCACTTTGCCCTAATTTCTAATGCAGTGGCGTAACAACGGGTTGGCATCGGGGCAGTTGCCAAGGGCGCTAGCTGAAAAGGGCGCCACAAAATCTTTAATTTTTAAATTTGTATTTAATTAAATACAGTCGGACCTCTCTAAGTCGAAGTCAAAAGGACCCGAAAAAAAACATTTGACTTATGGAGTTTTTTAGTTAGGGAAAATGGAATTATAAACGCCGATTAATCAGGGACAATGTAGATATTGAGAGGTGGGGGAACAGCCATACCGGCTAGTATGCTTGACAGGAAAGAGAGGCCGTGTCTATGTTTCATATGAAAGGAAGCCAACTTAACTTGCTTTGACATGCCGACACAAGCCCGTGAGAGGAGACACCTTCCCTCCCCTCCCCCACTTAACTCCCCCCACAGTGGGATGGGGGAGTAAGATTTTTCTTTTTAAAAAGAGTCACAGCCACAGCATGCAACAAAGGGACGCGAATTAGTTACCAATCCCTTTTTATTGTTTTGTCATTTTTTGTACTTGCAAGGGTCGCTTAATCCCTCGTGGAATGGACTATGATAGGATTTTAAGTCCATTTACGTGGCTCTACGGAACACGGGTTCTGAAATGTCACTCCAGAATAATAACCCAAACGCCTTGGAAAATTCGACTAAGAGAGGTTGAAAGCCAAAAATCTTGGCGTTAAGGAGATCTAAAATACATTAGTCTTATGGATTTGGCCGGGACCTAACAATTAATTCGATATAGGGATGCCTTCGACTTAGGTCAATCGACTTAGCGGCAGGGATGTCCAAAGATAATCACAGATTTTGGCCATCATTTGACATACTCGAAACAGTACAAACTTTCTACTTTTCAATAAATATCTTTACAGAAATAATACGTCAGTTAATTAATTATTTCAGATGAGGCCGCGGGCCAGTTCAAAATCTGTGATTATTATTTTTTTAACAACGTGGAAATCGGTTGTTTTAAAAGCCGATGAAGTTAATTGTACTAAAACATTGACGGCCTACCGGTAAAGTCGATAAAGTTAATTGTACTAAAATCTTGACAGCCTTACGTAAAATTTGATGACGTCATTTTATTATTTTTAACCTCACAGGAAAGCTTATTTTCAAGAATCGGTCTGGCTAATGAAAATTCCTCAAAGACAAGTTATGAGGTAGCAAAACTGATAGCGAAACACAGCAAGCCATTCACTGATGGCAAGGTTATAAAAAATGTGATGAAAATTGTTGAAAATATATGTCCCGAGAAAAAGCAGGAGTTTGCCAATGTTTGCCTGTCACGCAACACTGTGGCTCACAGAATTGAAGAAGTCTCATCTGACATTAAGAGACAAATAGAGACAAAAGCAGAAAAATTTGACTTTTTTCGATAGCATGTGATGAAAGCACTGATGCATCTGACACTGCGCAACTTCTTATTTTTTTAGAGGATTCAATGATGACATGTGTGTGAGTGAAGAATTACTTGACCTTCAGAGTCTTAAAGACCAAACAAGGGGAAAAGATTTATTTACTTCTGTTTGTTCTGCTGTTAATGACATTAAACTACCTTGGAAAAAAATATCTTGAATTATTACTGATGGTGCACCTGCCATGATTGGTGAGCATAGTGGACTTGCAACATTTGTCTGTAACAAAGTCAGTGAGGATAGTGGCAAAGCTTTTAAACTTCACTGTATCATTCACCAACAAGTTCTTTGTGCCAAACATCTTAGATGTGATCATGTCATTAAGCCAGTAATAAAAGCTATAAACTCTATTCGCTCTAAAGCCTTGTTTCACCGCCAGTTTCAGCAGTTTCTTCTTGACATCCAGGGTAGAATACGGAGATGTTGTGTATCACAATGATGTAAGGTGGCTCAGTCGGGGGACAGCACTTCAGCGCTTCTACGCATTTAAAAAATAAATTGGGCAATTCATGGAAGATAAGGGACAACCAATGCCAGAATTATCTGATACTGCTTGGCTGGCAGATTTTGCAATTTTAGTTGATATGACAAGACATCTAAACGTACTGAACACAAATCTTCAAGGTCAAAATGCAGGGGTAAGCCAATTATATTCACATATCAAGGCCTTTGGGAAAAAGCTGCAACTTTTTCAAATGCAACTGTCTCAAATGTAGCCTAATACCACACATTTCCCCTCACTGCAGGAAATCATGACACGTTTCCCAGAAAGAAGCTTCAATTAGCAAATGCAGAGGTCAGAGGTATATTGTAGATATTCCATCCATGGCTGACGAATTTCAAAGACGCTTTCAGGACTTTGAAACTATTGAAAAGGACTTCCTGTTATTTTCTTCACCTTTCTCTGTTGACCCTGATAATGCTGCAGGCAATCTGCAGCTGGAACTCATTGAGTTAAAAGTGATAATGAAATTCGCAGCAGACAACAACAGCTTTCTCTCAACGACTTTTACCGACAGCTGGATAAAGAGAGATTCAAAGAGATTCGCTAAGAAAATGCTCAGCTTGCTTGGCTCGACATACTTGTGTGCGAGCAGACATTTTCAGTTATGAATTTTAACAAGAACCGCGTGAGGGCAAGAATAAGTGACTCTCACTACGTGATATCATACGTATCAATAACCAGTTGCATTGAGCCTGACCTCAACTATTTACTGCATTCAAGATCTCAGTTTCACCCATCACAATAAAATTTTGCTATAAAAACTTCTCAACTTATGTCATTTTTATATAATTTTAATCCGGCCCGCGAGGGTCTTTATTTCAAGGAATTTGGCCCGCCATGCAAAAAGTTTGGACACCCCTGTTAGCGAGTCCGACTGTATTTCACTTTTATCCACAATAACAAAATGTGAATAATTAATTTTATTTAAATATATTTCATTTAAACCAGTTTAACATTTGTATTATGTTTATGGCCTTTGCAGGTCTTCTTATCATACAAATGTCAATATGATTTTACAGTCTTTCTTTTAAAAAGAAAAAATCTACTACCCCATTCCAATGACGAGGGAGTAAAGTGGGGGAGGGGAGGGAAGGTGTCTCCTCTCACGGGCTTGTGTCGGTATGTCAAAGCAAGTTGGCTCCTTTCATATGAAACATCACCGCCCTTTTTTCCTGTCAAGCCTTCTAGCCGCTTTGGCTGCCCCCCCCCCTCTCAATATCAACATTGTCTTTGAATAATCTGCGCCTATTACGCCCATTTCATAGCTCGAAAACTCGGTAAGTCGAGCCCCCCCCCCACTTTTTTTTTGAGTTGTACTTAGAGAGTTTCGACTGTATTAACAACACTCCAACACGCCAGCTAACGGAAGTGCTGAACTGTAGTAGGCGGAGTGTTATTTAAATTTACTTTTAATTGTGAGTTTCTATCGTTATGTATGAGATAGTGAGTCTGACACATTGGCACTATTGTTTTTATTTATAATACAAAATACTTCAAGCTTTGTTGTATTCTTTATGAACACAACAGTATCCTGTTTTATCCACATTTGTTTTTGGTATTATTTAGTAAATAATAAACTGTAAATTAGTATTGTTCCTGTCTTTTGCATTTTTTATATTCACGTTGTATGACTGTCACTGTCAGACTACGTAATTATTGTCATAAATAAAATAAGAGAAATTCAATTATTTTTTCTAACAAATGAAAAAATCGAAAAGGCTGAAACTTGTCAATTTATCAAGGGCGCCAAAAATAAATTTGTCAAGGGCGCCAAAAACCTAGTTACGCCTCTGTTTCAAATGTTCACTTTGCCCTAATTTCAAATGTCTTTTTGCCCTAATTTCAAATGTTCACTTTGCCCTAATTTCAAATGTCTTTTTGCCCTAATTTCAAATGTTCACTTTGCCCTAATTTCATTAGTTCAATCGGTTACTCTCCTCCATTTAAAAATAAAATAAATAGATAATAGCGTTTTTATCTTTCTCTACAAAACAATTCCAAAAACTCTTAAAAATTTTGTAGACTCCTAACAAAACCTATGCTGCAGCTGTACGGACATGGTGCAATGAGACGCCCCCCCCCCTTGCCGCAACCTCTACCATCCCCAAAAAATTAAGATGTCAACCTCGAGATGTCCTCGCGGGGGATTACGTGGTGCACGTGTCGGTGTTTAACGTTGTTTGTGTTTGGGCTTAGGGCGCCGCAAGACTGAAATTCTAGGGGCGCTCCGCAAACAGCGGAGGGAATTTTCACGACCGTCCACAGGGCAACGCTAACCGGGTTTTAACAGTGATGTGCCGCAAAAAGTACTAAACATGTTTAGCATTGATGAGCCGCAAAAAGTACTAAAATTGTTTTAACAGTGAAGTTCCGCAAAATATATTAGCGTATTTAGCTGTGCGCCACAAAGCGTACTGAATATATTTAAATTTTACAGTGATGTATTTCGAAAAAAAAGTACTAAACAAATTTTGTTATGGGTTGCCTAAAGCAGTAAATATATTTTCAGAGAAGCGCCACGAAAATACTTAACACTTTTCGCAGCTACGATAACTAAACAGTCGTAATCATTTAATCCAAAACGGACCACCAACATTGATATTTATGTTTAACCAAATACTGACCACAAACTGTACAAATCATGTAACTAAATACTGACCACAAACTGTACAAATCGTGTAACTAAATACTGACCACAAACTGTACAAATCATGTAACCAAATACTGACCACAAACTGTACAAATCATGTAACTAAATACTGACCACAAACTGTACAAATCATGTAACTAAATACTGACCACAAACTGTACAAATCATGTAACTAAATACTGACCACAAACTGTACAAATCATGTAACTAAATACTGACCACAAACTGTACAAATCATGTAACTAAATACTGACCACAACTGTACAAATCATGTAACTAAATACTGACCACAAACTATAAAAATCATGTAACCAAATACTGACCACAAACTATCAAAATCATGTAACCAAATACTGACCACAAACTATACAAATCATGTAACTAAATACTGACCACAAACTGTACAAATCATGTAACCAAATACTGACCACAAACTATAAAAATCATGTAACCAAATACTGACCACAAACTATCAAAAATCATGTAACCAAATACTGACCACAAACCGTCAAAATCATGTAACCAAATACTGACCACAAACCGTCAAAATCATGTTACACAATAATGACCATAAAGTTTGGGTACAACGTTAAATCCTCGGTGATAGCATACTTTTTGTCGATAATGATCTCAAACTACGGCGGATTAAAGGGGGGGGGCTGAACGGGCTAAAGCCAGGGGCCCCCGATGATTTAGGGGCCCCCAAAATTATTATTTTCTATAAAAAGGTGGGCAAATGTTTGCATGAAGCCTTGAAAATATAAATAAATTAATAAAATCTCATCTACTTATCAAGAGAAAATGTCGAAGAGTGTGAAATACCAGAAATCGTCATCATTTGTAATAATATCTAGGGAAACCTAGCTTTAGAAAAACATCGACTTCTATTTAGTTTGGAAAACTTACGACAAAAAACTTTGACATAGTAGAGCATAATTCAATAATCGAATTTGTAACCAACTTCCAAGTTAGTACACTGTTTACGAGTTTCGACGCTTCGACCTACAAACAGACTGCAGTAAGAAGTAGATATTCGAATAAATATGTAATTAAATACTAGTAACGTATATACTCGTTTCTAAAGCCCGACTTTTTGGGGACAAATCTAGGGGAAAATGTTGGGGGGGGTTCGGCTTACGAGAGGGTCATAGGGTGATTTCTGTATGTACATTAAATATCGGTGTCCCTAATTAACCTGAATTACATGTTGCGTTCCGTTATTAGCTAAATACCATTCATTCCTGTTGAGCGATTCATCAAGTTAATACCAATTAAGTCCCATACTGGATCAGGAATTGCCCAAATTATTTTTAATATTTTGGAAGAAATTGACATTCAAATTCAAGATTGCCGTGGACAGTCATACGACAATGCTGCAAGTATAAGTTGGAAGTAAAACTGAGTCCAGACGATCCTTCGTGAGAAGTGCAGTGTTGCTCATTATGTGCCGTCCACAGCTCATTCCCTTAATTTTGGTTGGGAAAAGTGCAGCAGAAGGTTGTCCTGCTGCAACCAGATTTTTTAAAAATTTTTTATTTACTTATTTTTTCATTCTGCAAAATCTTTATTTCTGCTTGTTGCATCTATTTACCTGGCTTGTTGCATCTATTTATACTGGCTTGTTGCATCTATTTATAGCTGGCTTGTTGCATCTATTTATAGCTGGCTTGTGAATCTATTTATACCTGGCTTGTTGCATCTATTTATAGCTGGCTTGTTGCATCTATTTATTCTGCTTGTTGAATCTATTCATCGTTGGCAGGGTCTTCAGAAACAATCGAAATGGTTACTTGTTAACAAAGCCTTGTGTGACACAAGATGGTCAGCCCGACATGCTGCTGTAAGATCTGTTAATAAATAATACCATGAGAATATTACAGGACTGGAAGAATTGGCAACTGACGACAATCAGCCGCCTGACAGTCGACATTTCGGAATGAACTTGAAAAACTGAAACTCGCTATTTTATTTGAAATTTGGGACACAATTTTAAAATGGTTTCAGAAAATGAATGCATCCCTTCAAGATACATTTGTTGAAATATCTTCTTGAGTTTGTTAAAAGACAGCGTTCTGAATTTGATTTCTATGAAGAAAAAGGAAAGGATATGTCCGTGGAGAAAGAGTATAAACAATCTTCAATGTGATTAAAGAAAGAGAAAGTGTCATCTTGAAGAAGAGGCATCAGCCGAAACAGTATTTCATCCGAGACAAAAATTCAAGGTTGGGGTATTTCTGGTATTCATTGACAAACTTTCTCCAGCCCTACAACATCAGTTTGATGCATATAAAGGCATCCATGCGAAATGTGGCTTTCTTAAAAACCTTACGGAGCTCAGCAATGATGCCATCCGAGGGGCAGCAGCCAAGTTAATGGAATAATATTCAAGAGATTTCGAAGACTGCTTTCCTTCAGAATTGGTCTAATTTTCAGAACTCATCAAAAAGTTTATTGTCCAGCCCCAGGGTCAGGAAAAGGAAGTAGCACAATGTGAAACTCAAAATACATGCATTTGTACATATGTTGCTGTTTTTGAATGAGCTAAATTTTACACAGTCCTTTCCAAATGTACACATTGCACTTCGCATGTATCTCCCGTTGTAGACATAAAAGTGCAACTGAGAGCGATCATTTTCAAAGTTGAAAAAAATAAATTATGAAATTAGAAGTTGCATAGGACAACAAAGACTGAGTCAGCACTCTCTAATGAGCATTGAAAGGGAAATCGTAAGCTCACTTCATTTTACTGACTTTATTAAAAATCTCGCCGTGAGAAAAGTTCGCAAACGAAGGTTCTAAAGATTGAAATAAATAATAATAAATATTTTAATAAAGTGTGGATTCGTGTAACTTTATATTAATTTAATTGACTTCTATATAACTTTTTGTCTTATTACATCCTGAATTACAAAATACACAGTCTTATATTAGACTGCTAGTGATCATTTTATTTAAAATTACGCTGCCTGGACAGGGCCCCAGTTTGAATTGAAGCCAGGGGCCCCGAGCAGTCTTCATCCGCCCCTGATCTCAAAGATCTAATGTCAAATCAAATGACTGTTTCTCTTGTGACCAATCAGCAGAATCATTACATTGTATATGTCCTTTTCTTTCAGTTAATGATTTATTATTGTATTTATTTTGGGGGCTGGGGGGAGGTGGGTGGATTTTATAATATATATATATATATATATATATATATATATATATATATTATATATATATATATATATATATATATATATATATATATATATATATATATAAATTTAGAAAAGGGTCTGTGCGTGTGGAGGGGATCACTGCGTAGGGAGGTGTAACGAAAGGGGGTCCATTTGTCCCCGTGCGCTGATATACAAGGGCGCAAATGTGACGTTATGTTGTAATAAGTGAACAAAGGTAATAAATAGGGGAGAGGCGGCACCAAGTTTATAGTTGGCCCCTTGCCTTAAAATATCCTATTTACGCCCTTACGTTGGAGCATTGTTTTAATTTTTAGTTTTTTAAAATATTTTTTAAAAATATTTTTTTTAAAATTATTATTAATTTTTTTTATTGTTTTGGTGACGTTATACTGAAAATAGAAAATACAGCAAGTATAAATGATCAAATTCAAAAAATGGGGGCGGGGAGGGGGGAGTATCCTGGTCAAAAATCTGTTTTTGTCAATTCAATCAGATCTAGATTTAAAAAATAAAAATAAATAATAATAATAAAATTAAAAATGCAGATAACACTATTAATAAGAACCAGATCTGTTCTTTAATTGAAAAAATGAGAAACTAATTCTTATTAAAAATAATAATATTTTTTTAAAAATGATGATAGTTAAGAAAATAAAAATGACAATATTTTGTAATAGGACTATAAATTTTTAGAACCAAAAATATTTTTTTTCCACCCTCGGGTCACCTGATATCGCGATGGAGAAGTATTTTGCTGCGATGGAATAGGAAGCTGTGATAAATAGAAGTAAAAAAAGATTTTTTAAAACCACGTTTTTATTAGCGGACTAAAAAGAAGAAAATAATTTAAAACTTATAAGTTCAAGTATTTTGATTTAATATAACTAAAAACTATATTCACTACCTATAGTTTGAAGTTTATAATTTTTATCTTTATTTTTATCTTTTTTATTTATCATTCAAAAATTGTTCTTGAAAATAACTTTTTTTTCTTTCCTTTTTTAAAATTTTATTTTGACTTCTGGAACATTATCAAAGTTCTATAGAAAACAAAAGATTCTTTTGTAAATTTCATAATTTTTATTTATTTATTTATTTTTTTATTTATTTTTACACAAAAAAACTCGTTTCAGAATGCGAAAATCGGAATGAGTAGCACATTCACCGTCGACGTCACTGAGGAAAATGGAGGCACTCCCATCCTTGGCCAAACTTACAGCCCTGACGTCATACAGAATATGGTTGTCAAAATGAAACAAAAATATGATGATACAAATAATAAACATATTTTTAAAACTAAACAAAAATGTGATAATAATTATTTTTAAACATTTTATCCCCACACCAAACACACACACACTTTTGTTGTTGTTTTCGTTGTAGAGTGTGAAAGCCTCTAACTTAAAGGATGACCCATGAGATCACATTGGGCAAGTTATTTTGTTCACAAATACTGGAACCCGTGACAATACCAAGTAGGACCGGGAGAAAAAATTATAGATACGCTTCCACAAATATTTTCCTTTAACGTGAATTGCCTGTGAAATGTAATTTTCAAATATTTTCTTTCAAAATAATAAAAAGGATGGCCCCGGAATGCACGTGTAATCACTGTGCAAAACTATTTTGTTGAAAAATAATTTCCGCTTTACGGAACGTCCTCCTAGTCTGTGGAAACTAATTTTTAGTTAAAATGAAAATAGTGTATTAAATAAGAAAACCCGTAAAAAACCAAGTTTTTGACTATAAATCCTTTATGTACGAGAAGTAATTAAAAGAATGTTCATTATAATACGCAGCGCCAGACCATCCAGAAATACAAAATTGCAGTTGTGTCGTAAAACATGTTTAATATAATGCGCACCGATCAGGAATATGTTTATAAAAAGAGCTGTCAATAAAATACGCACCTTATTGCGCGACAGAAAGGTTGTTCAATATAATACGCACCGCGACGCTCTATCTCAAAAAATAGCATGATACATAGGAATAAATAAAATAATCTAAAAAATCAATAATTTAATTACGGTACATGCGATCGATCTGAAATTTTGATACATTGTTTTTATCATCGGTACGAAACTGCCTGCAAAATTTCAGCTCGCTATCTTGCGAGCAAGTGGGTTAAAAATCGATCAAAAGTGTTGGCGACAAGGTCGGTCGGCCGCAGACACCACGAGTTAATATAAAGGATTTAAAAAGTTACAGCTATGCCGAGATTTGAACCCAAGACATCTGGTTAACAAGAAAGTACTTAAACCGATGGACCACAGTTACCGTTTATTTTTGAAGAGTTTTCATTTTAATTCAACAACAACACAAAAAAAAACAAAAAAAAACTTTTATCATGTTTCAAAGTTGAAGATCACAAGTCACGTGACATGACTCTACGAAACTAAGGTAATAATTAAAATTAAGTAGATAGATGTCACTCAAACAAGGTATGTATGTATGCCTGACCAGACGTCACAAAACAACGAACGTTTCGGTAAAGAGCCTTTTTTCAAAGACCTAATAGACAAAAACAAATAATGCTTAACAATAATAAAATTAATTTTTAAAAAAAGATGCAAAAAATTAACAAAAATTTTAAAATTTGCCTTTTTTCCTACTTTTTTTTTCTTCATAAACTAAGAGTATACAGCAAGTCTTAATTTCTTGACCGAAACAGGAAGCTGTCACAAAACCAAACAATGTCCGGAAGTACAACATATCTACCTCAAATACTTTCACTTTACGGAGTTCCTGTTTAGGATGGAAAACCACATTCTTAGGTAGGTCTATTATAAATAAGCAACGCAATTTTAAATTAAAAGAATATATTGACCCGAACCCATATTGTGTAGACAAAAAACTAGTGCGTTAGACATTCGTCTACTGTTCTAGTACCAATTGTGTCATATTTTGACATTTTATTTTGGTTAAAATAATTGTTTTATACATTTATCACTCTCGTTTCATTTTAAGCCGCTGGTTCAATTGAATTCAAGTGAAATTACAGCGTTAAAAAGTATCTATATATATTTATTAGCGCTGGTACTGATTAAAATTGGATGAATCGGGGGAAAATGTAATGGATTAATCCATGAATTTCGATTAATTATATTTTTATGACGCATAA
This sequence comes from Ampullaceana balthica, assembly GCA_944989445.1. Classification (NCBI taxonomy): domain Eukaryota; kingdom Metazoa; phylum Mollusca; class Gastropoda; family Lymnaeidae; genus Ampullaceana; species Ampullaceana balthica. The sequence goes on from CALYLW010000705.1 coordinate 154,401, forward strand.
ATAGATCCCGTTAAGTTGCGATTCATTCTTTCGCGAAATCAGTTAATTCGCGATAATTCTATGGCTCTCAAATTGTGTGACGTAACACAGCAATTCGTTGTGCTATGCAAGAAATAAAAGGAAGAAAAACCTTTTTCTTTACCCGTGAACGTATACATAAATAATAATGACACGAGGGAAAAGTATGTAAGTAACAAAAAATATAAATTATGAATAAATTGAATATTCGAAATATTTTCTTAAATTTTAATCCAATTTTAATCGATCAAATTAATTTTAATCGATTAATTTTTGTAACGATTAATCGATTAATTAACGATTGATCAATCGTTAATTTCCGCAACTCTAATAATTATACATTTAATGCGCGTGTTCGCAGGTAGTCAGGTAATATTACTTTAATTTTTATAGTGTCGACTAGATGGGAGAAATTGACAAAGATACGAGAGATTAGAAGCACAAATGAGTATACTTCTATAATAGTATATTTATATATATATATTCAGCGAATCAAGGGCTCGTCTGTTAAGGTCTTGAGGTCGCTACCAGGATAGATCCCATGTAAACCCAACGAATTAAACTGTGGGCTTATGTCCTTATGTGTTGAATGTGCTCCAGTGAAGGATCTGGAAACAGCGCTCATTAATCGCGTGTCCCTCGTCGATCACTCGTGTCAGATGATCTGTTACATGTGGTGCAAGCGAGTATTTTTACGAAAGTAAAAATAAAAGTTTTTTTTTCTTTTGTGAAGGTTTTTTTAAAACTGTAATATTTTTTTTTAAATTTGCATTATTTTAATTTCCTTCAAATTAGTTAGAAATTCTTTAGAAATCATCACATATTGAACACATACTGTTTTCTCTTTAATTTGCTTTAATTTGTATTCTTTCATTATTTACCTAAAAATTTGGTGTTTTTTTTAAACTTAGCTTCCTCTTTATAAAAACCATATCACTACTCAACATCAACACAACGATCTAAAAAAACAAAAACAACGTTACAGTAACATTTTCCACCACCACCGCCTTACTTCACCAACTCTCCTTCTTTTCATCCTACCTTCCATCATATTGAATCGCATTGTGTTAGTACTAGGCCTTTTTCAGAAAGATAAATTAAGTTTCACTTTTAAAAAATTAAAAATCGGAATAGTCAACGACTTTATCCCTCCGAATTGTGATCAAATTTTTGTGTAAAATCTCAGAGCCGTTGACAAAAAAAATCTCTGAGATTCACCAACATTACTACTAGGTACTTCCGGATCAGGTTTGGGCGTCATCATGGCCGCCAAGCGTTGACTGTAACTCAATATCCGGTCAACGCGCGAACGAGCTGTGAAATCAGAATATTTTTCAGGGGAGAGAGAGGGGAGAAACATGGAGGGGTGGGGGAGGGGCGATTGAGTAGAATTTGATTGCGAAAATTACTTTTTTAGAAACATAAAGCATGATAGGATTTATAGAGTTGAAGTTTTCCTCTTCGATGTTCGAAGTGAATTTATTGTGAGCTTCCCTCCTCGTTGTGGTGTTGATCGAATCACAATAGATCGTAAACCAGCTCAAAATATTAGCGTGTAGGAAGCCTATATAGTTGGTTTTTTAAAGTTATGTCTCATAGTCGTAGTTAACGGCGTAAAAACAAGTCTGATATTAACATTCTATCATTTCAAAACTCAAAAATTGAAAGGACTCTAGTTTTGTTGAACTGTTACACTCTATAGACTAAATTTTGTTTTTTAATTCGTGTTTTTAATATCCATGATGAATATTGCCTGGCGTTCTTTTTCCCTTTTTAAATTCTTTTGGTCGTAGTAAAATGTTAAACGGGTGTGGAAACATTTTAACATTCGATTTCACTGGGTAAAATGGAGGCACTTCCGTCCTTGGCGTCACTTCCTGCACTGACGTCATACACAAGACTGATGTGAAAATAATGCATTTTAATAAATAAAATAATTCAAACCCTTTGCTTCTTTTATTTTATTTTTTTATTTCATTTTTTTAAAATAGATTTAAATTCACTTAAAACACAGTTTCCGGTAAATTTATATAGATAGACATCACACATTCATCATTGTATCATATTATCATGGTATCTTAGCATTATATTATCATAGTCAAATAATCTGACAAAACATCATGTATAATGAATGGCAGAGGCGCAAAGTCCCTCTCAAGCTCACTGTGGTCAGTCTCTTCAGTGACCGCCACGTACAAGCACATGTAACGGTCTTGTCAGAGGTCATTCCGTGACAGCATATGCAACTGTCACGTCAGTGACCGTCACATATTGGCATATGTAATCGTCCCGTCAGCGCCCTATCATATATCAGCATATGTAAGCATTGGTTTCATCATAATATCATCATATGGTACACATTTCTAAAGCTTCATTGTTACCCGGCAAAAAAAAATGAAAACAAAATCAAAGATTAAACAATGATCAGAGCCACCGTCAAAGTTTTTTGAGAACCCTCGAATGTTTGAATAAGAGGAAGCTCTAGCCCGGCCCCTACCCTCCCCCCCTTTTTCCCCCTTCCCCACCCGTTCTCACATTGGTCACTGGCCGGAGACCTTCCGGCAAGTCGGTGTGACGTCACAAGAGCTCTGAATCTCGTCACATTCAAAAACAATTTTACTTTAAATATTTTCAAACTTATGGATGGTAATAAAATATGTGATTATCAAAACAGTAAACAATAATAATAAAAACAATTATTATTATTATTATTATAACAATAATGAATGGTAGCAATAATAACACATGTTTGACGAAGATGACTTTGTTGAACGAATTATATTAAAAATCATCCGTCATTCACGAGCGTGAACACACACATAAAAACACACACGCTAACACACACAGACAAATAATTTATTATGACGAAATCAAAGCATAAAAAGATTATCAAGCTCTTTGCACAAATAATGACCTATTAGTTATTCACAAAATTCTGACTAAACTCTTTACTGGACCTCCACCTCGCACCCACCAGGTTCTGGACAGTTCCGTTAGTTTGGGCTACGTCAAAGGTCGAGTATGAAGTATTGCTTTTTCAAAGTCTGTCGGCTTTGTAAAAAATATTTATTTTTTAAAAATATTTTAATTCTTTTAAAAGTGAATGAAAATCAACTTCATACTTTAGTTTTGCCTCTAGTGAAATATGCATGAAGTAAATATTTAAAATTTCTTTATTTTCTTCCTTCTCACTGTGAAAGTTAACTTCCTCTAACAATTTAAGAACACCAAATCTAAGGCCCAAAATTATGACAAATGTTTTTTTAACAAAATAATAATAATAATAAAATATATATTAATACTTATTTTTTAATGTGAATCTTAATGTAAAGATATAAGAAATACTTTTTTTTTAAATGTTTTTATTTATTTTAAAGCCACAGAGAGAAAAATTCTGTATGATTGGACCAACGGCATGGAGAATAGATTTTAAAGTTTAAATTAAAAAAAAACACGAAAAAAACAAACACTTAAAACATGGTATATAACAGAAATTAAATTTTGTATATTTATTATGATCTGTGTGCTGAAGACAAACAAACAGGCGGTTAAATTACCCGCTTTATTGCAACAGAAATATTACGATACGGAAGAGCTTCGAAAAACCGAATGCAGAAATTATGCTAGGAAGAATTCATTTTTCTAAAAAATAGATCGGTGTAACAACACACGTTTAAGACCTGAATACCAAACAAAAAAATGTGTTTAAACGCTGACAAAGAAAAGATATGCCATAATCCAGAAAGTCGGGAAACGAAAGACAAAAGTAGTAGAAATTTATTTAAATTTAACCCCCCACAAAAAAAAAGATATTAAAAAATACGGTTCCATGACAAAACGACAAGTGGCGAAACGACAAGGTTTGTCACCTTGTCGTTTTGTCCTTTTGTCACCTTGTCGTTTTGTCCTTTTGTCACCTTGTCGTTTTGTCCTTTTGTCACCTTGTCGTTTTGTCTTCTTGTCGTTTTGTCACTTATGTTTTTGTCACCTTGTCGTTTTGTTAGGTTACCAAGAAATGCAATAGCCGAAATGAAAAGATATGAAACCAGGAACCAAATAACCGAATAAGTGTCAAATTATAAGCCCCATATTCCATCTTTTAGCAAACGATGCCACCAAAGTAGATCTCACACACCGCTTGGTTCCATTACACCCCATTTTTCCCATATACTACAAAATAACATCCGACTGTACAACATATACATGATGATATTATGCCATTCACAAATTTGTTTCGCATACATTGCTCCTGATGTGTTGTAGTTTTTGTTTTTCCACTTCGAGATAAAAAAAAATAAATTATGACATTTTTATTTACGGATTTCATTTATGCGGAAAAGTAGAAGAAGAAAAAGATGGTATTAAAAGTACATATGTACTTCAAATGAAATAGTTATTTAGAGATGAACATTCAAAAGCGTATACTTCACAGAATAATGTACTCTCCACACTAGTTGAAAGTGGTGGAGACAAGAAGAAAACAAATAAACTTTAATAACAAGCATTTTAAATAAATACATACGTTTAGAATTGGCAAGATTTTTTTTAATAATAAATTTGAACTTACGGATCTGTTTGCCCAAGGTCACGCCCATGGATTTTTTAAACATTGCCCATGGATTTCTTTAACATTGCCCATGGATTTCTTTAACATTGCCCATGGATTTCTTTATCATTGCCCATGGATTTCTTTGAGATTTCCCATTGATTTCTCCAATATTGCCCATGGATTTCTTTAACATTGCCCATGGATTTCTTTATCATTGCCCATGGATTTCTTTAACATTTCCCATGGATTTCTTTGAGATTTCCCATTGATTTCTCCAATATTGCCCATGGATTTCTTCAAGTTTTCCCATGGATATCTTCAAGTTTTCCCATAGATATCTCCAAGTTTGCCCTAATATTGCCGGTCTCCGTAACCATGGCAATAATAAAACCTATTTACCCTCACCAACCTATTTTATTTTCGATCGCTTCAAACTAGAAACACATTGATGGTCGCATTTTCCGGATTTAGACTTTAGATTTAGAAGGGAAAAAAAAGAAGGAAAAAAAAACTCGAAAAAATAATTACAGATCGTTCAATCAGCGTGGCACGGAATCCTAAAGTAGTTCAGGTTAAGAGGTCAAAATTTCCCATGAGCCCCCACTTTGACCGGAAACTGATCACATACGATTACTTTCTGAACTTGCTTTAAAAAAATAAATTAAAAAGCGGAATCATAATTATGATAAAATCGAAAAAAAAATTGTTCATCATTGTTCTAAGTGGCAGGTTTTGTTTTTATTAACCCTTCCCCTTTTCAAAGTCTTGCATTTAAAAAAAAATGATATATTATATCTATGTAATCCCGGGAATCAATATCTTAATTTCACTGCATACACCGCCCTACAAGGGACTTTTGTTCCGGGTGTCACTTGTGTAATTACACCGCGCACTTGGTGTGTTTATTCTAACGCATGCCGGCAATTGTGTTAAGTTGGCGAAAATTTCGGTGCAATGGCCAAAACGTCTTTAATTTTCCCGCGTTTACATTGACAATTACCGCCCGGCGATATCAAAAGGTGGGACTATTAAAAATTATCGATCCGGGAGATTATTTCAATTAATTATCGGACGTGCCTCAAGCCGTTGAGATGGGCTACCGGGTCACGGTGACCTTACATCCGTGTTACCAGAGTCATCATTCCAAAGCGGTGTGTGCTATTTGCGTTCGATGCCTTTTGTCGCCTGGTTTAGCATGTCTCAGCTACAAGACATGTGTGTGTGTGTGGGGGGGGGGTGTATTTATATCTCTGATCGTAGGACCCCACCCCCCATAAGATCTACTTTAAATTTTGGAGACCACTTGAATGTTGTGGGGGGTAGGGTGGGGTGGGAGAGGGTTGATGTCTATGGGTTTAAAAATTAAACAGAGCCATGAGTTCGTAAATCGGTTTAGAGCATGTTGGAAATTAAGGACAGGGAAAGTTTGGGCTCTTTGTATTGGGGTATTTTGGGGCACTCAAGGAATCAGAGACTTTGGGCACATCGTTGGGGGCGATTTCAGTTTTTTTGTATTAGATTCGAGGTTTTTTAAATTAAAAAAAATAATTAAAATTCAGTATCAGATTGTTTTGTTATTGTTTTTTTTTCCCCATTTAAAACTTTAAAAAGATGTCTTATGCAAAACATTGCATGCAATGTCACATAGATAACCTCAAACACACAGGCGACTTACATACTTAATCGATTGTCTTAAATTTAAAGTTTAAAAAAAACATTTAAAAAAACACCTAAAGCCTAGAGAGCAGCCCGTCGGACATTGGGCAGTAACCATCACTGAACGCCACAAACACCAAATTAAATAGAAGCTATCCGTGGAGGTCACGTGATGTCACCACGTGTGACAATGTACACAGTTAACACAGATGAACTCTTCAGCACAGAATATTTTTTTTTAAATACTGATTGGGGTGGGGGCAGGGGAGCCCGGTAGCCTGGTCAGGGATGCACTTTGAACACGTCGACACCGAGGTCAAATGTTCAGGTCATGTTGACAAGCTCACGACAGAACTGTCACGCATGTACACACTCACAGCTACATAACACAAACACACACACACACAAATACATCACACACATGCACTCACGCAAATACATCCCACAGTTCAAGATGCTTGGTATTCAAAACAAGATAAATAATTATTTTTTTTTAAATGTAACACTTTTCTTAGAGTGAGTTGATGTTTCCCTTGATGTGTCAACGAGTACAATTTTTAGACCCCATATTCTCCGAGGGCGAGGCGAGGCTATCTTTCTCTCTAGAACAAGATCACGTGTCCCAATCACTGTTTTGATAACACGCAGAAAAGTTTGGGAAAAAAAGTCTTAGAACAAAAAACGCCATTTTTGAGATGTGGGGGCGGGGGGGGGGCGTTGTTTTGCTCAAAATGTTCATCCAATTTAGAATAGATTACTGCATATTTGCAGCCGCTGTTGTTTTACTGTAAATTGCGCCACCTTGCCGCGGAGGTGACATGGAAGGTCAAGGTTACAGTTGTTGTTTTTAATTAACTGTGGGTTCGAAGAGCGTACGCCGCCGGTTCAGGAGAGGTCGCCAGTGAGAGATCACGAGAGTTGACAAGGCGTGTTGACGAGAGTTGACGAGAACTGACACGCGCCGCCTACAGTCTCACTTTTGCTTATTTATAAAGGTCAATAATCATTTAAAAAATTAAAACGGAAAAAAAACATAAACAAACAAGATGACTAGAATCATCAGGCGCGTCTTTTGGATCATCGCCTTACATCGTCACCAAAAAGTTAACGCTGGCTCCTCTATTGCCTTTCACGTCTTCCTCTCCTCTTACGTAAACTCTCGTATCCCGCAACCCTCCAGCATTTTTGTGGCGCTTCCTCGATTCCTTTTCCGATGACGTAAATTTCGTGACGTATTAGCTGCTCGAGTCTGTGATGTCAAGTTACGAACTTTGAACCCGTGGTCGTCATGGAAACCAAGGGCCCGATGTCTACGCCACTCCAGAATCGCACAGATTTTTAAATCACCAAGACCTTATGACGTTATGTTGGATAGGTATTACCCCATCCGGTCAGAAAATCCAGGTCGGCTGCTGCTACACCTGCACACAATTCACAGAAGACTGATGCGTCACTTGGTTGAAATCGCTCGTAACACTTCCGGCATAATATTATCAATTTTAAAAATAAAAATCTTTCTATTTTCTTCTTTTTTTCGAATCCACACGTCGGTTAAGCCACACCTCTGCTAATCCATCATCCATCCATTGACGTCGTCTACAGCGTGCGATGATGGAGTGTCTGCACATTAATCCACACATCCATTATCCAGGTAGTCCACACGGCTGATTCCGATGAAGCCGTAATGACGTGTTAAGGGGCCGCATTGTGGACGGCCCGTTTCCGCTGAATTTACCTCAGAAGTAGTACCTCCAAAAAAAACAAAACAACAACAATTTCTGTTCAATCTCGTGAGCGCGGTTTTATCATTTCAGTGCATTTTCTTTCGTGCTTTTTTTTTACGTAAATTTTTTTTAAAGTTCATTTTTTTTCTTTTAAGAGCGCGTCCTTAGAAAGAATGTTCTGGTTTATACGTAATGACACGGCAGTGACGTCAACGCACGACAATGGCGTCTTTTGTTATTAATCTCGGAACCAATTTGTCTTGAATAACTTATGTCAGCTGACGGCCCGCGAGCGCGGCCGCTATAATCTCAAAACTTAATGGATGAACAATAAATAACAACAATAGTTATACTAATAACGTTGATAATAGAGCGAACGTTATGCAACACAACTCTCTCCTCCAAGAAATAGTTTCTAACATGATTCTCGAAGGAGAAATAATCGACTTTGGCATGTCGAGAGGACTTAAGTAATACATTCAGGATCTTAGAGTTTTTTGGAGAAAATACACATTTTTCCCGATTTTAAATTTCAAAATAACAAATTGTTCCATTTTTAAAATGTTCACACTAAAATTCCATATTTTCTGATTTTTCTTTGAATATTGTTATCGTCTGGTGTGAAATTTAACAGCCGGGTTTTCTTTCCCTTAATCGGGTTTTCCCGGTATCCCAGCATCGGGAAAAACAGGACAAGTCCATCCATGAGGGACGCCTTGGGTGACAAGAGCGCCGTGGTCAGTTATGGTCCGTGTCCCATGGTTAGTTGTCACCAGACCTCCGACGTCATTTCCGGCAGCTGTTGGTGGTGGGGGTGGTGAGGGTGGTGGTGGGCGAGCGACGGCGACAGCGACGGGTTGAAGTGGTGGCCCATGCTTCGGGGAATCCCGAAGGGCTCGTGGGGGCCCATGGGCTCCGGTGTGGAGGAGGGGGGCATCATATCTCCCGGCATGAACTGACCATCGGGGCCCAGACCTGGAGTTAGAAGAAAGGAAAAAAATAATTAAAATAACAAAACAAAAAGCAACAACAATGATGTGTACTTAAAATGTAAAAAAAAATTTACATTTTGAGTTTTTGATAAGTTTTCATAAAATAAAGTAAGCGATAAATATTTTAACTTGATTATTTTATTTTAAATACGTACACAACAAACCGAAAGTCTTGTAAGACTTCCGACAACGCGTTAAAAATGCTGTAATGTAAGATGTAGTTCTTGACTTGAGTGAGAGGGGTGCGAAGTGTGACACAACGGGATGTGACAATTTACAGCGTCTATAAAAAATATTAGTACGAGTGTCGTTAATACCACAACCGTCCCCCCACCCCGCCCACCCCCATTTTTCCTTTTATTAAAGTGAAGGATCAGAGGATATCAAACGCGCTCAGTCTGGCTTGTGTTCATTTTGGCTTGTGTTCAGTTTGGCTTGCGTTCAGTTTGGCTTGTGTTCATTTTAATTTTTAAAAATATGTTTGTTAATACACTTTTAAAAGGAGTCGTAACGCTTAACGTAATGATAAAGGTCTTTTTCGTTCATTGTTTGTATTCGTATAGTGTCCGTTTCCTATATTGTCTGTTTAAGTGGGTGTAAAATCAAAACCTTCTTGTGATCTATATTTTTATTTTGTTCGTTCGATAACAAGCCTGGAGAGTACTTGTATCCAGGGGCGTAAATTGGGTTTTCCGCGCCTTTTGCTTATTCATTTTTGGCGCCCTTGAGAAATAGGGAAAATACTAAATTGTACAGAATAAATTGATTATTGAAGGATTAGCACTCGGCGCCCTTGGCAACTGTCCCGATGCCAAGTCGTTGTTACGCCTCTGCCTGTACCACAAACTATTAAACGAGTGTTAAACGATTGTACTGTAATTGTACGAGTAGATACTAATGTGTGGAAATATATAACGAGGGGAAGGGGTGAAATAGTAGAGGTGTTAATAGATCATCGAGTTTCAAGGTTAGCAAAACAAACAATAATGATAATAATGATAATAATGATAATAATGATAATAATGATAACAATGATAATTTTAAAAATCAATCAAGAATTAGTTAACATCAAATGTACCATCAAGTGTACCATCAAGTGTACCATCAAATGTACCATCAAGTGTACCATCAAATGTACCATCAAGTGTACCATCAAATGTACCATCAAGTGTACCATCAAATGTACCATCAAGTGTACCATCAAATGTACCATCAAGTGTACCATCAAATGTACCATCAAGTGTACCATCAAATGTACCATCAAGTGTATCATCAAATGTACCATCAAGTGTACCATCAAATGTACCATCAAGTGTACCATCAAATGTACCATCAAGTGTACCATCAAGTGTACCATCAAGTGTACCATCAAGTGTACCATCAAGTGTACCATCAAATGTACCATCAAGTGTACCATCAAATGTACCATCAAGTGTACCATCAAATGTACCATCAAGTGTACCATCAAATGTACCATCAAGTGTACCATCAAATGTACCATCAAGTGTATCATCAAGTGTACCATCAAGTGTACCATCAAATGTACCATCAAGAGTACCATCAAATACTCCATCAAATGTACCATCATACGCTCCATCAATTGTACCATCAAATATTCCATCACATATTCCATTAAATGTACCATCTCATTTACAAACAAGGGTTCCATCAAATGTTTCATCAATTTTATGAATGTTTACGTTGCATAGAACTGATCTTTTAGTTCTGTTTGCAATGATGCACCAACACGCACACAGTTGCTTTTTGTTAATTTTAAATCTTCCATATAACCTTCTTGATGACAACGCCCAGGCGCTGCTGCAGTCCCCCCCCCTCCTCACCCAAATATGAATTCGTGAAATTCTTGCACTAACTAAGTAACTAGCCGTTATGCCATGATTGAATGGGAGGTTGGGGGGCGGGGGGCACTCATGACATAGTCCCTTCATATTATCACCATTGCTAAGCTTCGAGCAACGCACACCACCCCTTCATTGTTAATCTCCCCACCCCCACCCCTCAAAGTCTTACGGTTTCTTTTTTAATGACATTTTTTTTAAAATACTGAACGATGCGCTATAAATTGTTAACGTCCTGTCAATACGGTAGATCACCGGAAATTCCCGATGGGATGCGCAGGCGAGCATAATGAGACTGTCCGGCACACCTGCAGACCACGCCGTATCGGACGCGGTCACGCGGGTGAGGTTGTTGTTTTTTTATCCTCTTACCGCACCCCACTTTTTGTTTATCACCCCCCCCCCAAATCCTCTTTCTCATCCTCGTCATTCTCCCCAACCAATGAGTGGAGGAAACAAGCCCTCTGCCTCGGGTTCGGTTATTGATTCCTACACGAGTCAGACAATGAAACGCCATAAACGCGTTTGTGTGGCGCTCACGTGATAACGCCCTTCTCCCCCCTCTCCCGTCCTAAACTCACCGAATGCTCTACTAACCCCACCCCCCTCCCCTCATGGCGGTTTAATGGTTCGACAAGATGGCCCGAGGCCCACGGATCCAGGTTTTATTGGTGCCGTTTTATGATGTGGGAGTCAACTTACCTTTGTATCGCAATACAACAACAACAAAATTTGGAATGGCGATAAAAAAAACAACTCACACACACACACACACCACAAACATTCGGCACATAATGCGAGAATGGCCGTTTGATGACAAATGTAGGTCGCACGCGCTCAGTGGCGTCTTTTTTTATACTTTAAAAAAAAATTATTTATTTTATTTTTTAATATTAAAGCTAGTGTTATTCTGTTTGTATCATATTAGATACTGCTGTCTCAAATAGTTATAGTGATGATACGTCGTTTTTTTTCCTTCCCCCCCTCCCCAAGTATTCCTGATACAATTTTACTTCAACTCCAATTTTTTCCAGCCTCAAGTGCAATGATCACACTGAGGTTCTTTGCCCCATGTGCAAAGTTAAAACAACAACTCGTGTGCAATGTTGCCAAGCATCTATTTTGAGTGCAATATTTTACAAAATTTGCTGCGGGGTATTTCAAAAGTGCTGCGCGGCGTCGGTTAGATATCTGCGCGGCCGCGCAGCTTAAAGGGAACGTTGCTCAATTGCTCTCATAAGAAACCAGAGCTGCTTCCCCTCACCCAAAACGAACCCACAAACCCCACCCGATGTACCAACCAAATCCGCCTTTGGCAGCACATGTTTGTACATGAATCAAAATTAACAGGACCCTTTGTTTCGTAATTCTACAGCCTGGTCCCCCATAACTCGAGGGGGTGGAGGTGGGAATGGAGGGTGTGACACTCCGCTTATCTGGGCACACGATCTTTATCTTACTTTAACGACCTTCGACTTCAGCCTAGCCTGGTAGGCCGGTTCTCATACGTGTGGGGTAGCACTATTTGTTTCCTCGACAAAGATGAACAGATCCCCCATATTACGATCCGGTATGACTGAACATTTACAAGTTTAAATATATTGAAGGACGACTCGTTTGGGTCTTTGGTTAAATTATGTCTTTCCATTTTTATTTTATTTTTAAATTGTTACTTTTTCTTAACAAATCAATTATGTGTCCCGGATTAAGTAGAACAATAGTTATTATTATCTTTTTATTTCTATGACACTGATTAAAGGGGTTGATCCCACATAAGATATTTTTCTAAGAAATTGCCCGTGTAACTGCTATACCAAAATTTGAGTCAAGACGAGAGATCTGAGACTATTAGAATTTAGGTAAAATTTAAGCAACTTGGCTAACATACAGTAGTGTTCGTTTTCTCCATTGAACCTTTTCCTCAAAAAACGTATTTGATTCAATTTTTTATGTTATTTTACGTTTAATTTTCTGTTGCTGTAGAGAATTCTTGTTTTCAATGCGGTGGAGTGCATAAATCTGAAAGGTGTATGTTTTTGATGACGACATTTTGAAATACACGCACCCAGTAAGCAACATCTGAATTCGATCAAATTTCACATGGATCACATTTCGGGATTATGACTGTAATCATATTACAACATATCACCGTCAATCACATGGTCACATGTCACAGTATTCACAATTGTGATGTATCACTATTGTATCCATATCTTTTCTAATACTCACTTCTTTTTTATCCATTTTTTTTTGGGGGGGGGGTATTTTTCTAATTGCTGTATGTTCGGTTTTCGGTACGGCCGAATGTCAAACACCGAAGACCAATAACCTGTGCCTGGCGATAACCACCCGACCGTGTTATGTTGCACGGGCGGATCAAAGCTCGACGACACATGTTTTGCGGCCGCCGCTGCTTAATGACTGAGAACCGTTGGATCGTTATCGGTATGCTGCCTGGGGTAATAACAATTAAAGGTGGCGATAGACGCGTGGCAGTAGCTTTTACTGGAATTTCTGGTGTGGGGGTTGGGGGAGGGGGGTCAGGGTGACGTAAAGGTATACTCATCCAATTAGCACAATGCCCCCTATCCCCAATTCGCCAAAATCCACCAAAATTAGTCCCAAAAAATTGCCTTCAACATTGCCCCACTTGTCCCAGAAATCGCCTTCTACATAGCCCCACTTTCCAATGCACCCCATCCCTACTTCCAATGCACCCCATCCCTACTTCCAATGCACCTCATCCCTACTTCCAATGCACCGCATCCCTACTTCCAATGCACCTCATCCCTACTTCCAATGCACCTCATCCAAACTTCCAATGCACCTCATCCCTAATTCCAATGCACCTCATCCCTACTTCCAATGCACCTCATCCAAACTTCCAATGCACCTCATCCCTACTTCCAATGCACCTCATCCCTACTTCCAATGCACCTCATCCCTACTTCCAATGCACCTCATCCAAACTTCCAATGCACCTCATCCCTACTTCCAATGCACCTCATCCAAACTTCCAATGCACCTACTTCAATTCCACACCATCCATACTTTCACTTGGTTTTACAAACAATTATTGCTAAATGTTTATATATTAGTGGCTAAATAAATCTCCGACGTGGCTGAACACACTGTCTGACTAAATTCTCTGACTTGGCTGAACACTGGCTGGCTAAATGGAGGGGTTTATTGTTCCGCTCTTTGTCGAATCCATAGTTTAAGTAGGTTCTTATTATTTTTTAAAGGCTTAACATATTTCAAACTTTAACAATCCTATCCCTCATCATAACTAAACGTATGATTTTTAAAAATATTTTTAACAAAAGAAAACCATCTTGATAACATTGACCCCACGAATGACAGTTAAGCGCTCTGACCGCGCTGTCTTTATTTTATAAACCACCGGCTCGCCGAGACTTACTATGCGCACCGCGTTACTTGGACCGAAATGGGAATTTCCGTTTGGCCGCACCGCTAGGGGGCTTTCTTAATTAACCGACGTTCCAGAGAACGATCCTCCGTTTCGTGTTTCCCCGTTCATCCCCGCAACCCCCTCGCAAACCTCACTCTAGCTGACCGGTCCGTCCTAGCTGTTATGACAACGAGGCTCTCAGACCGGTCACTAATCCTCTCACTACACCCCCCCCCCAATCTCCGGCACGCCGAAATGAATTTTTATTGTATTTATATTAGCCGCATTGTTTGCATGCCGTCCACGCTAAACGCATGTTGCCGCCCGTTAACCGGACAGAGGGGAAACCCTAGCCGGCAGCATCCGTCTTTGACTAACGTGAAAGACTCGTGTTCCTCGAGGACCGGACGAGGGCTTCCCCCTTTAAAACAACACGTCTTAGAGATGACTGGCGCGGCTTGTCCTCTCTCTCTTTAACACAACACCGGTTAGATCGGTGGTTCTACATTCTCCTAATGACAAGACACTTCAACGCATTTCCTCTTGTCATGGTTAACACTATCAGCAAAGTTACTGTCTTTGTTACTTCATTTGACTGTATTGCTGTTACTGCAATGAATCGTGATGTCAATATCTCATAGTCATAGGCAGGATGCATTTTTATTGTTACAAATTAAACTCGTGCAAGGGCGTATCTGGACGTGGGACAATATGCATGTGGGCGTATTAGCTTGCGCACGGGCGCATCTGCGTGTGCGCGTCTCTCCACGCGATAAACGAATGGATGATGGTGTGTTTCTATTTAACGCGTTTCGTTATTACCAAAATGTTTTAGTCTGGATTTCTTGACGCCCACCAGGAGTCTCTCGGGTTTGGAACACGTCACCCCCTCCCACCCTAGTCACTCCCCCCCCCCACATAACCACAAGCGTTATTTCGCCTCTACTATTCGAAGAAATGAGAAACGCTTCTACTCTTAGACATTGGAAAAAAAATCGTTAAGACGGTTGTTTGGGTGCTGAATGGTGGGGGTTGAGCTCTCAGGGCGCCAGGGTCGCCACTGATTGGTGTCAAGAATGACCCCCGGACGCGACCCCGGCTGGACTGGACGTGAGCAGACGGTTAACGTCCGTCAGGTAGGACCCCGTGAGCGCATGCTAGGAGTTCTTTCCCGCCCCCTCTCTCCCTCTGCTCCCCCCTCCAGAAAACGCTTGGCATAGCTAACAGTGGTGGAGCAGCGCCCCACCTCGTTGTGAAAAGAGCCCCCCCCCCTAATATAATAAGAACGCAATTATTAACGTTCGAAAAGTTTGTGTGCCTACTTCAGTTACCGGACGAGGCTAAGGCGAGAACAACTGCGATGCAACTGTATATCCCCCACACAAAACTAGTGTCCAGAAAAATTTTCCATGAACATAAAACACGTAATAAACACTTCAACAATAGTGTCCTTTGTGTTGGGACAGAGGAGAGGACAGGGAACTCATATGATAGAAAGTGTCATTTCATGGCGGAAATCTATTAATAGAAGTAACCTTGGAATTCAGCTGATCATTTCCTTAAGACTTAAGATATTTATCAAATACCCGGACGTTTTGTAAGGACGTATCTCAACATTCTACGTCAAAAAAATTGTATCAACTTAGTGGGCTTGACCAAGACAAGAAAAACTTTTTAAAATCTTTTTTTTACTAAAAATTTTTGCAAACGTGTTGCTTACGTCAGCATGTATGCTGAACAACAACGTTCTTCGAAAACGTTTTCTAATTTTAGAAATTGTCCGGTCTGAGTAATGACCAAGAAAAATGCAACGCATTTTACTATTGTTACACTTCACACTTTAAAAAAACCACTTCTTAAAAAGATAGTAAGTAATATGTTATTAAGTCTGGACTCAATAACTTAATGACGTCACAAATCTTCTCCCCCCCCCCGCCTTTTCCCCCACTCCAGCCCCATCACCGTAAGCAGTTCTTCCTCGAGGTGCTATAGGGTCGAGATTTATTCCGGGGCTGTTATCCTAATGCGTTCAACGTGTCACGCACCCATAAACGCGATAACGAAACACAACACCGCGAGTTTCGCCGTGAGATACAGCACGGTCATAAATGTTTGAAATTAACCTTCGCGGGGCTCAAACTCACAGCCCTCGCCGCGGCCTCGCTCGGGATGAAAGGCCATCCTGAAAGTGATGGGTTCATGGGGTGATGCGCAGGGAGGGGGGCTCCTCGCAGATTTTTATCGGCGGTGCCGCCTCTGCCTCACTTAAATGTTTTCCAGATGATAACAAATAAACCATGACGTGACGGCATCAATGACGCGTCATTTTACCAGCAACTGCCACCCCCCCACCTCACACACACACACTGTTTTCGCCCCTTGTGCCACATCACTTGCCCACATCCGGTTGCAGAGTTGAATTAGGAGATTGAAGGGTCACTGTACGTGTTCTACAATAAATACACGAGACTTGGATGAGAGCAAATATATGTCGTGATAGTTAGTTATGACGAGAACATGGCGAGGGCATTAACGAGAGGAGCTCATCAGATCTTAAATCTTAGTATGCTAAGCGATAACAAGAAGATATTTTATGCAAATTAATTGAATTGAAACTAGGCGTTGAGGCGGATAATATTTATTTGAAAATGTACTAAAATAAATTTTCAATATAATTTTTGAACTCTCTCTTTTAATCGAACAATCTGAAAACCATTGCGACACAACTAAAAACCATTGCGACACAACTAAAAACCATTGCGACACAACTAAAACAATTGCGACACAAATAAAAACCATTGCGACACAAATAAAAACCATTACGACACAACTAAAAAACCATTGCGACACAACTAAAAACCATTGCGACACAACTAAAAACCATTGTGACACAGCTAAAAAAACCCATTGCGATACGCCTGAAAGCTATTAAAAACCCCCGAGAAACAGTTCTGCGCGCCCGAGCACATTTGAGACCTTGGCGACGCACGTTTTGATAGTTGGTCATTGACACTGAGATAACAACACTCGCTAATATTAAACTAAATACGTAGTTTTTTTGTAAATCGTTTGACTTGGGTTAAATTTTTAATAAATATTTTTTTGTTTACTTAAATGGTACAGTTTTGAAAGTTCCAGCACGTTCTTGAAACCGTGATCATAATTATTGGTGGTCCTTCAGATTCGTGGCCCGAACACCAACCACCACCTTCTCCGAAAATAAATATTTCCTCTATTTTGTTAAAATAAAACGGTTAGAACATTTTTCTACACTTTAGGACCCCTCCTCCTCACAAACACACACACACACACATGCAGACACACACACACATTTTGAAGTTTCAAATCTTTGAAAAATGATTCTACACAAAACTTTTCTTTGAACATTTCTGTGTCCTCTCGTAGAAATGTTTTCAAAACACCAAATCGTGATACATACAATAATAATACGCGTACGAACCGTGTATATATATACATCTATATCTATACATGTATATAATTATCCAGTTCAATTCAAATGAAAACGAAAGAATACCACCTCTAACATCTATTTTGAAAGCGTTGTTATTACACGTGCACATTTTGCGAGGGCTGCGTCACAGAGGAATCTGGATAAACTGGGGTGGTTTTCAAGGGAAGGGGACGGACATAAAACAATAAACATGACGCCCCTAGTAGATTGTCCAACGGTGTCAATGAGGGAGATTACTATTGAAGGTTTTTGGAGATTGCACGAACGGGCGCTGCTGGGTGGGTCCGCCCCCGTCGTCTCCCCTCACCCCCCATCTCGACTCTCGTTCAGGTGTTGCGGTAAAATCAGGTGAAAATTAAAGCCAAATATTTTACTAATCATTTCATGTTGTTCCTCGTGTGGCTGAACGTGGATGAGAGCGAATATAAAAATGTTGCTGTGGCTGGCGTGTCAGGTATTGTGGTGATGGTTTAAACAGAGGCGTGTGTCAGGATGGTAAGCTGGGTTAAACAGAGGCGTGTGTCAGGATGGTAAGATGGGTTAAACAGAGGCGTGTGTCAGGATGGTAAGATGAGTTAAACAGAGGCGTGTGTCAGGATGGTAAGATGCGTTAAACAGAGGCGTGTGTCAGGATGGTAAGATGGGTTAAACAGAGGCGTGTGTCAGGATGGTAAGATGGGTTAAACAGAGGCGTGTGTCAGGATGGTAAGATGGGTTAAACAGAGGCGTGTGTCAGGATGGTAAGATGGGTTAAACAGAGGCGTGTGTCAGGATGGTAAGATGGGTTAAACTCTGTTTGTATTTTAGGATAGCACGCTAAAATCATTTAAGATTTTGTGTGTGTGTGTGTGTTAATTTTAACAAAATATATCTATAAATGTCATCCGGTGTCGCGGCATGTCAGATCTGGTACAATATTTAAGGGGGAGAAAACGGGGATCAAGTTACGCCACTGGAGTTACGCCGCTGGAGTTACGGTAGCAATGTTAATGAGTTTAATTAATAAGATGTCCCTTTCTCAAAAAATGTATAACGAAATTTAACCACACACACACACACCACTGTCTCTAAAGATAATTAAGAAAAATGAATACTTAACAAAATTCTTCACATACTTAACTGTGTATCAAATCGGGATTATCCTACGCGGGTAAGTGATTAATCCTATTGTCTAAAAGTCTAAACGTGTAAGAATTGGTAAGAGTGGGAAACGCTTATGGATGTTAACTTAACCCAGTAGGTAGCCAGGTTTTAGCCCCACCCTAAGGAAGAAAAAAAAACCAGGCACCGGCTGTTGCATAAAATAAAAATATTTGTCACGGACACTTAACCAGCCCTTAAGGAGATAAAACTTTTTAAAAAATTTTTCTTCAGAAACACGCAAGTCTGTTCCTTCGACTCCTCCTCGTCTTATGAGAAGCGCGCTTTGACCATTCACGAGAGCACACAGCAATAAAGCATCCCCGAGACCCCGGGACTCACACATTCCGCCCATGTGCTGGCGTCATTCAAAGTCAGGGGCGATCCCGGTGCACATGCATTCTCCCCTTCCGTGTTCTCTGACGCTTGACGCCACCCTTCCCCCCTCCTCTTCGGTCACATATGCGCCGGCGTGTCCGAATGACAGGTACGGTGAGGTAAGACCCCCCTCTTAATGACTCTGCTGAGAAATCGCTGAAATAGTTCTCGGCGGTTGGATTTGTCGGATGGCACCACCCAGGCCCGCCTTTTAGCCGAGCGGCGGGCCGGCACCGGTCCTCTGGTTTTCTTTTGAGGATCATGAACGTTGTATGGAATCAGCCAACGTGTACTATCTTCAGGATGTCAGACCCTCTCCACATCTTATTTTTTGGTCGTTATAGGGTCAGAGATATACAGCAGGGAGGAAACGTACCCGAAATTTAGCTCTTTGCTTTGAACCCGAAATTTCAAGCGGAAATATTTGATTTTATAGATGGCCAATGTCGAATTCTCTCAAGGGCGTAGTAAAATGGGGGTAGGGCTGCCCTGTGGTTGAAGTTATTTCTTATTTTTTAAAAAAATAACAGCTGATTTTCGGCTTAAATGTTGGGCGCCTAAAACCCTGGAAAGGGGGGAGGGTCTTAACTCACTGCCGCCCCTTTCTGTATGCCCGTAAGTCAACAAGTCTCAACAGGGCGTTCGACCTGTTGTAGTTTTAGTTTATTTTAAGTCAATTTGAGAGTTCTAGACTACAGAAGCCAGCCATTTCACCCATAATTCTCTTCCCCCAATTTACTATCCGATACTCCCCCGACCCCTTTCCCTTTCCGGCTCGCTCTTCATCTCGCGAGATCTCAGGGGCTGGGTATGTTCACGTCCACCCGTGTTAGGGCCGATCAAAGATGTCTGCCTCGTGGTGGGTTGCCGCCCCTCCATTACGGAAGACGACCCCCTTCCGAGGCCTGTCATGGCGGGTTAGGATCATGACCTTATACCGAGAGAGTTAATGGTACTTTGTGAGTGTGTTGTGTGTTGTGTGTGTGGGGGGGGGGTGGGGTTGTAGCTGAATCTACGTTGGAGCCACCCACCCCCTCTTACCCTTACATTTTGTTTTTTGGGAAGTAGGGGGCACTTTTTTTTACACGTGCTCACAACATGAGTTTTAACTACTTCAACAATAATTCAAACAAGAAACAAGAGCTTATGGAGTGGGGTACACTATATATCCAAAAGTCTATATATACGTATTCAAGTCAAAATGTATTCGATAAACAATGTTTATTTTTTTTTGAAAAAAAATAAACTGCTGAAATGGATGATCCGATAAACATAAAGGAATGGTGTGCCAAAAAATTTTTGTTTGAGGGGAGGAGGGGAACATCTGGAATACGACAGCAATAGTCAAAATTGACAGTTTTTGCTAAAGAGAAAACTAGCGGACATAATTTAAAAAATCTTCGAGCGAATTCCTTGATGAAATCAATGAAGATATCTCGGAGATGAGTTCCGTTCGGCGTTCAAAACTCTATCGCCGCCGCATAGCATCTATTAAACACAGTGCGTAAGGGTGCAGGCATTGCATTACACCAGGCATGTTGAACTCGGTGTGCACTAGACGGCGGTTTTAAGTTTAGCCGAAGATCAAAGTTTGGATAATTGTCGTGCTGTGTTACATCTTAACCCCCTGGCCGGCGCCCTCCCCCCCCCCTGGCCAGCGCCCTACACCCCACACCACCCCACCCATATATGTTGTTAACTCGAAGAGATCAGTCTTAAGAGAGTTTAGCCAGTATCTTCAAACCCTCTTGAACGTTGGTGAAAGATTACCTCGTGTCTTTGTAAAAGCTATCCTTTTCACCTTCGGGCGTACCTAACAGAGGCTTATCATGGTAACTTTGGATAGTGGGGGTAGGATACTTGACCAAGATATATCATGATACCTTTGGGTAGTGCGGTAGGATACCTGACCAAGACTTATCCCGATACCTTAGAGTAGTAGGGTAGGATACCTGACCAAGAATTATCATGATACATTTCGGTAGTGGGATAGGATACCAGACCAAGGCTTATCATACTATCAGTTGGTAGCGGGTTAGCGGCTGAAGGTGTAGTAGATTACTGGCCAATGATATGTGTAGTAATTCATTAACCAATCAAATCAAGCGTCTTAACGTAGTGAAGAAGTCTTACAAGTTTTAAACAAAAGACTACAGAGTAATAAAAAGCAAAAGTCTCAAGTAAAAGTTACATTATATTTGTTGTGCGAGAGGGAATTGGTGGGAGTGAGGGTAGTAAAAAAACAACAACATTCCCTTTAAAAACTCCGTGATGAGCTTGCGATCGAATTTTCCCCCCATTGGGGATATAGGAGATTGAGAGACGGATATAAGAGATGGAGAGACAAAAGAAATCACATGACCATCGCGAGCCAGCGCGACTCGGAGACATCACCCACCCCTCGACCCCCTCTCGGGTCGGCTGAACTCTGTCCGAGGGATCAGCTTACAGCCCTGTCTAGGCCGGCTCTCGATCCGGCTGACCGGCTCACAAAATGAGTTTGACAGCTGCCTGGTAGGGGGGACCGGCAGGCCGGGGCGGAAGCCGGCACCGGGTCTCACCACCAGACCGGAAGCAGGAGACCGGATCTTACACGGTCGCAGATCGATTTATTTTGGTGGCGGGGTCCGAGAGTTTTTAGGTTTTACACAACCCGGGCCCTGACCCTTCCCCCCCCCAGCTCCCCCTTTATTCTGTGGTGAGGGTTGGTGCTTATTATTAAAATATTCTCTAATATAAAAGAGCAGGATGGCGTTAAGACGAATCACAAAGCTATACATTTTATTATTGGTTTTAAGTAGGGGTGTGCTGGATTTCGGCTCCGGCTCCAGCAAATACGGAATCCGGCAATTTTTACAAATCTGACTCCGGCAGGTATTCACTTCATAAATCCTGCCAAATTCGGCTGGCTGTTAGAGCTTTAATATATATATATATATATATATATATATATATATATATATATATATATATACTATATATATATATATATATATATATATACATGCGCCACAAATCTGGAATCCGGCTTTTTTTAGAAATCCGTCTCCGGCTGGATTTCATTTCATAAATCCGGGGAAATCTGGCAGCTGGATTTCAAAATTTTGAATTCGGCACAGCTCTAGTTTTAATACTGTTTGGTCATTAATGTTTACATTGAAATATAAGACTAGCTCAGAGACATCTACTGATAGGCTTACGTCTCGTGGGCAGTTTTTGAGCGGCAGACAGACGAACGTTTGCCGTCGAGGGCAGCAGGAGAAGAAGTCTACAAGAATACACCCGGACACCGAGTAATGTTTGCATTCGCATGCACCAGGAGACAGAGAAATTATATACGAAAATGTACCTTATGAAATATCTTGAAAACATAGTGTGAGCTGGAACTCTTGTGTAGACAATGGGCTCAAATCCACAATTGAATGTATGGGAAAATCAAAGGGTTATATTTTATAATAAATTTTTGATGTACGAAAATCTGCACATCTGCCATTCGCGGATAATGTTTAGAAATTTAACATCTTTTCGGAAATAACTTTTATAGCATAAAGATTTATTGTTTTTTTAATGCCGTAACCTCGACCAAAGTACAGGGAGACAGGCGTGTATCTATGAGGACATATCTATATATATCTTTATAGTGCAGTGTCATGCAGATCTCAAATCGCAGGTTACAGGCAGTCATTCATATGACAGCACAAGGTGTTACAGACATAGAATTCATAACGACGCACAATAAGTTACAGACATGACCATTCATAAGGAAGTACATACAATACGTTACAGACATAGCCATTCACACGGAAGTACAAAAGGTTGCAGGCAAAATTATACATGAGAATTTTGAGAAATGACAATATTCGATTCGACAGGAAGGTTTGGGGAAATGAAAGGTTGGGGGAAAGGCAAAGAGGGGGGGGGCGAGACAAGATGCAGTAACGAAGGACGTAGCTCAAACACTTCCCCAGTCTTAAGTAGATCTTCATCCCCCATTTTTCATACTTGTGTTTTCTCCCCCCCCCCTTCCCCTCCCCCACCAATCTATATTCACAAAATACATTAATGTTAACTAGAGAATGAAAGTCCGATCAACGCCCCTGCCTGTCGCCTCGTCACATTTTCCCTTCGCCGCCCCCCCCCCAAGCCCCCGCCAGCTGTCAGCTGATACCCTCCAACTCTCGTGAAAACAAAAAGCCCCCGGATCAGCTGTTCCTGGCCGCCATCACAGTCCCTGCCCCCCTGCTGTGTTGGAAACTCTCCAACACAAAAACCTTTTTTTAAAAAGTAACGGATTTGGCTAGGGCGGTATCGATGTCAAGTGTTCGTGGAAGTTCGAGACATGCAACGAGGACCTTTCAAAAAATCCCTTTGAAAAATCCTTTTTTGTGCGAATGGCCGGGGCGGTGTCCATGTCAAGTGGTCGCAAATTTTCGATAACATGCAACGCGGACCTATCAACAAATCCGGTGTTGTTTTTTTAAACTTTAATTTTTTTTTAATTTCTTTTGGAGTGCATGATAGAAGTACTTGTTTGGCCAGGGTGGTATCGATGTCAAGTGCACCTGAATGTTCAAGATTTGCAACACCGATTCCGTTTATAATGTTCAGCGAAAATGGGATGTTTAGCCTTTCGAGTTAGCCAAAAGATTTTTTTTTCACAGAAGGTTTATGAATCAAAGTCTGGGCTAGTGTTTTAAGAGCCACACGGGGGAATCTGACTAAAAAGTGAAAGGGGCGGCGTTATAAATTAGGGGTGTGGGCGGAGTTAGCATGGTTCAGGGAAAGGGGCGTGTTAAAGAATACAAATAGTTGTCACACTTAAATTGAAGGATCGGGAACAAAACTCGTCGAAAGATGAGCGGCACCATAGAGATCCAATACTTGCGGAAGTCTGGTATTTAGTCTGCCTGGACAATGCCAGTATTGCCAGATGCACGGGTCGATCACCAATGCAAGGTATACGGACCGATCACCAAAGCCGCGAAACTTTCTCTTGCCACTTCCCAGTCTGCCCGATGTGGCGCAGGTGTCTTCAGTGTCTCGTGTCCGCGAAACCTCTCCAGTGAAGCTGTTTACCCCGGACACGGCTTCCCATCTCACCGAAATAAACACGCGCGTCGTTGGGGCGGTCCCGTGACGTATAGGGGCTGTCAACGCGTTGTGAGTTTCTCGAGGGTGCGAAAAGGTGCTGCACAAAACTGGATGGATGGTGTGAGTGCGAACGACATGTTCAACAGTGCGCAGGAGCTGGCTGAGCGGGAATGCGTGGAGAAGTGGGGAAACGAGTTAGGGGTGGGGTGGGGTGGGGGAAGGGGTAAATTTTACGGCACTCTAACCCCGAGGAGGAGAAGATGAATGGTCGGGGATGTGTAGAGTGACTGATGGGATAGGTGATGGGATGGGAGGGATACGCGAGGGGAAAAAATAAAAACTGCCTATGTTGGTTATTCGTAATGTCTGTATCTGCAACACCTAACATGTGGCGGTGGGGCGGGCGAGGTGGAAACGTGCAAACAAAAAATAATAGCGGGAGGGGGTTGCGCTCAAAGAAGAGCGATCGACGAATACAAACTACAGCCAAAAAAATTCAAAGTCGAATAATGTACACTCATCTAGGGCTATTTCAGAATATGTATACTGTATACCTTTGGGGCCGTCCATAAAGTACGTCACGCCAATTTTGCCCATTTTTAACTCCCCCTTTTCACAAATCTTGGACCCCCCCCTCCCCTAAAATAGGTCACATTTTCGCACTATTTTTAAAAAAAACAAAATACTTAAAATTTAATATAAAACACCGTGACGTCACACACGGCCGGACAGGGGGGGGCCTGTCACACTTTCTTACACCCCCTCCCCCTCTGGAGCGTGACGTACTTTATGGACGGCCCCTTTGCTATAGTGTTGGTATTAGAAAGTTTGAAGGGTACTGACACAGGCATGACTTATGGCTTGTCATGTCATATCGTAGGACACCAAACCCAGAACCCATCCTTTCAAAATATAACCCACCTCCCATGAAAAATGAACAGTAACAGGCAAATGTCAACCAAATTTAACAAACCAGTTTTTTAACTTTATATTCGCAATGTATGTTGTTTGTTAACTTTAAGTCCGCAATGTATGTTGTTTGTTAGCTTTATATTCGCAATGTATGTTGTTTGTTAGCTTTATATTCGCAATGTATGTTGTTTGTTAGCTTTATATTCGCAATGTATGTTGTTTGTTAGCTTTATATTCGCAATGTATGTTGTTTGTTAGCTTTATATTCGCAATGTATGTTGTTTGTTAGCTTTATATTCGCAATGTATGTTGTTTGTTAACTTTATATTCGCAATGTATGTTGTTTGTTAGCTTTCTGCCCGCAATGTATGTCGGGCGCATTATCAGAGCTTTCTCAGATTTAGAACACTTTACAAACAAGTGTACCAACAAGTGTATAAACAAGTGTACAAACAAGTGTACAAACAAGTGTACAAACAAGTGTACAAACAAGTGTACAAACAAGTGTACAAACAAGTGTACAAACAAGTGTACAAACAAGTGTACAAACAAGTGTACAAACAAGTGTACCAACAAGTGTACAAACAAGTGTACAAACAAGTGTACAAACAAGTGTACAAACAAGTGTACAAACAAGTGTACAAACAAGTGTACAAACAAGTGTACCAACAAGTGTACCAACAAGTGTACAAACAAGTGTACAAACAAGTGTACCAACAAGTGTACAAACAAGTGTACCAACAAGTGTACAAACAAGTGTACAAACAAGTGTACCAACAAGTGTACCAACAAGTGTACCAACAAGTGTACAAACAAGTGTACAAACAAGTGTACAAACAAGTGTACAAACAAGTGTACAAACAAGTGTACAAACAAGTGTACAAACAAGTGTACAAACAAGTGTACAAACAAGTGTACAAACAAGTGTACAAACAAGTGTACAAACAAGTGTACAAACAAGTGTACAAACAAGTGTACAAACAAGTGTACAAACAAGTGTACAAACAAGTGTACAAACAAGTGTACAAACAAGTGTACAAACAAGTGTACAAACAAGTGTACAAACAAGTGTACAAACAAGTGTACAAACAAGTGTACAAACAAGTGTACAAACAAGTGTACAAACAAGTGTACCAACAAGTGTACCAACAAGTGTACCAACAAGTGTACAAACAAGTGTACCAACAAGTGTACCAACAAGTGTACAAACAAGTGTACAAACAAGTGTACAAACAAGTGTATAAACAAGTGTACAAACAAGTGTACAAACAAGTGTACAAACAAGTGTACAAACAAGTGTACAAACAAGTGTACAAACAAGTGTACAAACAAGTGTACAAACAAGTGTACAAACAAGTGTATAAACAAGTGTACAAACAAGTGTACAAACAAGTGTACAAACAAGTGTACAAACAAGTGTACAAACAAGTGTACAAACAAGTGTACAAACAAGTGTACAAACAAGTGTACAAACAAGTGTACAAACAAGTGTATAAACGAGTGTACAAACAAGTGTACAAACAAGTGTACAAACAAGTGTACAACAAGTGTACAAACAGTGTACAAACAAGTGTACAAACAAGTGTACAAACAAGTGTACAAACAAGTGTACAAACAAGTGTACAAACAAGTGTACAAACAAGTGTACAAACAAGTGTACAAACAAGTGTACAAACAAGTGTACAAACAAGTGTACAAACAAGTGTACAAACAAGTGTACAAACAAGTGTACAAACAAGTGTACAAACAAGTGTACAAACAAGTGTACCAACAAGTGTACAAACAGTGTACCAACAAGTGTACAAACAAGTGTACAAACAAGTGTACAAACAAGTGTACAAACAAGTGTACAAACAAGTGTACAAACAAGTGTACAAACAAGTGTACAAACAAGTGTACAAACAAGTGTACAAACAAGTGTACAAACAAGTGTACAAACAAGTGTACAAACAAGTGTACAAACAAGTGTACAAACAAGTGTACAAACAAGTGTACAAACAAGTGTACAAACAAGTGTACAAACAAGTGTACAAACAAGTGTACAAACAAGTGTACAAACAAGTGTACAAACAAGTGTACAAACAAGTGTACAAACAAGTGTACAAACAAGTGTACAAACAAGTGTACAAACAAGTGTACAAACAAGTGTACAAACAAGTGTACAAACAAGTGTACAAACAAGTGTACAAACAAGTGTACAAACAAGTGTACAAACAAGTGTACAAACAAGTGTACAAACAAGTGTACAAACAAGTGTACAAACAAGTGTACAAACAAGTGTACAAACAAGTGTACAAACAAGTGTACAAACAAGTGTACAAACAAGTGTACAAACAAGTGTACAAACAAGTGTACAAACAAGTGTACAAACAAGTGTACAAACAAGTGTACAAACAAGTGTACAAACAAGTGTACAAGTGTACAAACAAGTGTACAAACAAGTGTACAAACAAGTGTACAAACAAGTGTACAAACAAGTGTACAAACAAGTGTACAAACAAGTGTACAAACAAGTGTACAAACAAGTGTACAAACAAGTGTACAAACAAGTGTACAAACAAGTGTACAAACAAGTGTACAAACAAGTGTACAAACAAGTGTACAAACAAGTGTACAAACAAGTGTACAAACAAGTGTACAAACAAGTGTACAAACAAGTGTACAAACAAGTGTACAAACAAGTGTACAAACAAGTGTACAAACAAGTGTACAAACAAGTGTACAAACAAGTGTACAAACAAGTGTACAAACAAGTGTACAAACAAGTGTACAAACAAGTGTACAAACAAGTGTACAAACAAGTGTACAAACAAGTGTACAAACAAGTGTACAAACAAGTGTACAAACAAGTGTACAAACAAGTGTACAAACAAGTGTACAAACAAGTGTACAAACAAGTGTACAAACAAGTGTACAAACAAGTGTACAAACAAGTGTACAAACAAGTGTACAAACAAGTGTACAAACAAGTGTACAAACAAGTGTACAAACAAGTGTACAAACAAGTGTACAAACAAGTGTACAAACAAGTGTACAAACAAGTGTACAAACAAGTGTACAAACAAGTGTACAAACAAGTGTACAAACAAGTGTACAAACAAGTGTACAAACAAGTGTACAAACAAGTGTACAAACAAGTGTACAAACAAGTGTACAAACAAGTGTACAAACAAGTGTACAAACAAGTGTACAAACAAGTGTACAAACAAGTGTACAAACAAGTGTACAAACAAGTGTACAAACAAGTGTACAAACAAGTGTACAAACAAGTGTACAAACAAGTGTACAAACAAGTGTACAAACAAGTGTACAAACAAGTGTACAAACAAGTGTACAAACAAGTGTACAAACAAGTGTACAAACAAGTGTACAAACAAGTGTACAAACAAGTGTACAAACAAGTGTACAAACAAGTGTACAAACAAGTGTACAAACAAGTGTACAAACAAGTGTACAAACAAGTGTACAAACAAGTGTACAAACAAGTGTACAAACAAGTGTACAAACAAGTGTACAAACAAGTGTACAAACAAGTGTACAAACAAGTGTACAAACAAGTGTACAAACAAGTGTACAAACAAGTGTACAAACAAGTGTACAAACAAGTGTACAAACAAGTGTACAAACAAGTGTACAAACAAGTGTACAAACAAGTGTACAAACAAGTGTACAAACAAGTGTACAAACAAGTGTACAAACAAGTGTACAAACAAGTGTACAAACAAGTGTACAAACAAGTGTACAAACAAGTGTACAAACAAGTGTACAAACAAGTGTACAAACAAGTGTACAAACAAGTGTACAAACAAGTGTACAAACAAGTGTACAAACAAGTGTACAAACAAGTGTACAAACAAGTGTACAAACAAGTGTACAAACAAGTGTACAAACAAGTGTACAACAAGTGTACAAACAAGTGTACAAACAAGTGTACAAACAAGTGTACAAACAAGTGTACAAACAAGTGTACAAACAAGTGTACAAACAAGTGTACAAACAAGTGTACAAACAAGTGTACAAACAAGTGTACAAACAAGTGTACAAACAAGTGTACAAACAAGTGTACAAACAAGTGTACAAACAAGTGTACAAACAAGTGTACAAACAAGTGTACAAACAAGTGTACAAACAAGTGTACAAACAAGTGTACAAACAAGTGTACAAACAAGTGTACCAACAAGTGTACAAACAAGTGTACAAACAAGTGTACAAACAAGTGTACAAACAAGTGTACAAACAAGTGTACAAACAAGTGTACAAACAAGTGTACAAACAAGTGTACAAACAAGTGTACAAACAAGTGTACAAACAAGTGTACAAACAAGTGTACAAACAAGTGTACAAACAAGTGTACAAACAAGTGTACAAACAAGTGTACAAACAAGTGTACAAACAAGTGTACAAACAAGTGTACAAACAAGTGTACAAACAAGTGTACAAACAAGTGTACAAACAAGTGTACAAACAAGTGTACAAACAAGTGTACAAACAAGTGTACAAACAAGTGTACAAACAAGTGTACAAACAAGTGTACAAACAAGTGTACAAACAAGTGTACAAACAAGTGTACAAACAAGTGTACAAACAAGTGTACAAACAAGTGTACAAACAAGTGTACAAACAAGTGTACAAACAAGTGTACAAACAAGTGTACAAACAAGTGTACAAACAAGTGTACAAACAAGTGTACAAACAAGTGTACAAACAAGTGTACAAACAAGTGTACAAACAAGTGTACAAACAAGTGTACAAACAAGTGTACAAACAAGTGTACAAACAAGTGTACAAACAAGTGTACAAACAAGTGTACAAACAAGTGTACAAACAAGTGTACAAACAAGTGTACAAACAAGTGTACAAACAAGTGTACAAACAAGTGTACAAACAAGTGTACAAACAAGTGTACAAACAGTGTACAAACAAGTGTACAAACAAGTGTACAAACAAGTGTACAAACAAGTGTACCAACAAGTGTACAAACAAGTGTACAAACAAGTGTACAAACAAGTGTACAAACAAGTGTACAAACAAGTGTACAAACAAGTGTACAAACAAGTGTACAAACAAGTGTACAAACAAGTGTACCAACAAGTGTACAAACAAGTGTACAAACAAGTGTACAAACGAGTGTACAAACAAGTGTACCAACAAGTGTACAAACAAGTGTACAAACAAGTGTACAAACAAGTGTACAAACAAGTGTACAAACAAGTGTACAAACAAGTGTACAAACAAGTGTACAAACAAGTGTACCAACAAGTGTACCAACAAGTGTACAAACAAGTGTACAAACAAGTGTACAAACAAGTGTACAAACAAGTGTATAAACGAGTGTACAAACAAGTGTACCAACAAGTGTACCAACAAGTGTACAAACAAGTGTACCAACAAGTGTACTAAACGAGTGTACAAACAAGTGTACAAACAAGTGTACCAACAAGTGTACCAACAAGTGTATAAACGAGTGTACCAACAAGTGTACCAACAAGTGTATAAACGAGTGTACAAACAAGTGTACCAACAAGTGTACCAACAAGTGTATAAACGAGTGTACAAACAAGTGTACAAACAAGTGTACAAACAAGTGTACCAACAAGTGTACCAACAAGTGTATAAACAAGGCACTGTAATGCCTTTATTGTTTCTCTAAACTATGCCCCGTTTTTAATAGAAAAATCTTTATAATGTTTTTCCATCTTCTGGTTATTTAGGATTTTATTGACGCCGAAAGAAGAAAAAATGTGCGTGCCTGGGCGTGGGTTGAGTTCTAACCCACCCCACACTATAAATTGATCCGCCCCTGATAGGAAGATCTACTATTGCGCATGTCTACCTCCAGGAGTGCGTCCCCCCCCCCACCCTTTCCACCTTTCTTCAGCTCACCGCCACAGGAAACACGACAAAAAATACTCTCCACTTCTCTAGAACCAAAAGGTAATTGTATTTCAAGAGTGTAATCTCGCGACCGAGAGGCTGTTCAACCAAATAAAATGACGCCCAAGTGACAACAAGGGAAAGAGAAAGGACAAGAGGAAGCGTCTCGCGTGCAGTGTGCATGTAATAGTGTACAAACTCAACGTCTCGCGTGCAGTGTGCATTTAGTAGTGTACAAACTCACTTTCTTAAACGGTGGTGACTCTATTATTATTTTTGCTTCTTGGAAGAAAAAAAAAGGGGGGGTATTCTAGTGTGTGAAATAAAGATATAGATAGAAATAGAGAGAAAGAAAGAGAGAGAGAGAGAGAGATGAGGGGGAAGAGAGAGAAAGAGGGAGAGAGATATAAAGAGTTAGAGAGGGAAAAAGCGAGAGACATAGAGAGGGGCATAGAGAGAAAGAAATATATAAAGAGAGAGAGAGAGATGGAGAAAGACAAGCAGAGAGAGAGACAGAGTGGGAGAGAGACATGGAGAGAGAGAGAGAGAGGGGGGGGGGAAGAGAGCAAGATAGCTTTTAAAAACTAATGATAAAACAAACAGAATGAATGCATGTATTGATTTACATAGAAAATACAACAGCAAAGATTCTCTTTATTTCTGTATTATGTGATGAGCGAATTTTTTAAAAATAATTTTTTTTAAAATATTATTTAATTTTTTTAAAACCAAACGACCAAGACACATCTCCACGCCTCAATTCACCTTCACAACATCGCACGCACGGTCCCACACCCCATGAACTCTAACAGCTCCAAATATTTATCATAACATTACAACACTTCCAGCCCCCAACTCTCTTCATTTAATGTCACAAGAAAGTTCCGTAATCGGTCGCCATTTCTGCCTACCCCCCCCCCACGCCCATCCATGATTTACTTTGAGCAATTACGCCGCTCGGGTTCAGAAAGACATAGATCCATCTCGAGCTTTTAATAGCGAGGGCTGTTGTACTTCACGGTGTTGAACATCCACGCCGAGCTCACCGCGAGATCTGAGGACGGGAATGCCCTCGGAACTCGGGGATTTCAAAGTGTAAGCAGGAATTAATAGCGTCGTAAAGACCGAGGCCGTAGCGAGGTCGGCATGTATGCCTGCCTACGTCTGCAGCTACGTCTATGTCTATGACTACGACGTTAATCTCTTTGTTTTTTGTTTTTTGGTTTTTTTATGTTTTCCTTCTGTCCGTGGCCACTCTTTTTATTATATTTTTAAACACCAGACGACTCGTGGAGCATCCGCGTCGATTTGGTAAATAAAGAAGACGAACCAATGACGAGGGTTGCTGTGCTCGTTGCGTGACGATATGCTGACGCCACGGCGATGGTTGATTGTTGCGTTTACGACCCAGGGACTTTCCCCGGGTTGTTCTTTTTGTGTTGCCGGGTGTAAGTCTGGAATCAGGGGCCGGTCCGTTAAGACCTTTTTTTAAATGTAGGGGTAGAGGTAGGAGAGGGGGTGTGGGGGTTGAGGGCGTCGTAATTAATAGACAACAGATTCTTAAGGTTGAGGGAGGGGGCGGACGGTGGAGCGTTGCGATGTGATGGGTAAGTTTGGGGTGGAAGGGGGAGAGGGGGGCTTTCTATATATTGGGCATGAATAGGAAGGGCGTACATTTTGAGAGGGAGGATTGTGAGTTCATGGATTTCGAAGACTTTTAATTTTCACGTAAGTGGTGCGAAAGGGTTGAGGCGTTGGAGTATAAGAATCGATTTTGTGATATCTCAAGCCTTAAAATAACCAACCGAACAATGGCTACTGCGGCGATGCGTGCACATGCAAGAGTGTTTCTAATTTATTTTTTAAACCTTCTAATACATTACACACTTTCAAATAACGCACTGTAAGAAGATCTCGATTGCACTTGACTGAAATCTCGATTAGTGCTACCCGCATCAAGCACGCCTTCTTATTGTATTATTGTTTAAATGTCCCGCCCCTTATACTAAAGCTATCATTTCATTAATATTTAAACTACGCTAAAGCGAAAGAAACTAGTTGCGCACCAAGGCGCGCATTTTGCTTTTATGTTTATTCTCATTTAGTGAAGACATCTTTTGGTTGTTTTTTCTCTTTTGTTGTTTTTTTTAAATTTATTTTTTTTAAACTGACCAGCAGAAGCAAATGACGCGCTAAACCAACGACCAACAATGTTACTGAGTTGACTCTTTACGAACACATAATCACTTTTTTTTCAGTGAGATCCCTCGTGCCAGGCTGGTGACCCCCAAAACAGTGAGATCCCTCGTGCCAGACTGGTGACCCCAAAAACAGTGAGATCCCTCGTGCCGGACTGGTGACCCCCCAAAACAGTGAGATCCCTCGTGCCGGACTGGTGACCCCCAAAACAGTTTCTGAGGTTAACTACAGCGGTTTAAACTTTATATAAAAAAAATAATTAAAGTCAATTGTCAATGGAGGCCGTCATCAAATTTTGTATTCACTTTAATTCTATCTCTGATTTAAACGTAAGGTCTTGACGTCACACACCAACGACTATCACTATAAACAACTATCACTATAAACGAATATCACTATAAACGACTATCACTATAAACGACTATCACTATAAACGACTATCACTATAAACGACTATCACTATAAACGGCTATCACTATAAATGACTATCACTATAAACGACTATCACTATAAACGACTATCACTATAAACGACTATCACTATAAACGACTATCACTATAAACGGCTATCATTATAAACGACTATCACTATAAACGACTATCACTATAAACGACTATCACTATAAACGACTATCACTATAAATAGTTGTTTTCGGGAAATTCCCCTTCGCCTTCGGGACATTAACTCCCATCTACCTCAACATCTCAAACAAGAAAACGACTTCTGATGGTCTCGAAGCGTGTGCTGGAGCCGACCTCTTGGGATGCTCCGCGTACCCGAGGAAATGTCGAGTGGCCGTAAACGAGGACATGGTTGACGGGGGCCGCTGTACCGCGAGGGTTCGGCGAGGGCGAAGTACTTAAGTCCTCTTTATTAGCGTATCACGAATTTTCACAGCTCATAAATAACGATGGACCCGTGGAGGCGGGTTTTTGTGGGGGTCTGATCTCAAGGGGAGATAGCCCCTTACCAAAAGTGGCAGACACATTCAAACTGAATTAACGCCCCCAGACATTGATACAACATTTGTGTACAGTGCTCGCAACGTGTGAGTTAATCCTCCACACAAAAAATATATTTTACTATGGCACATATTGATTCTGGCCTGTATCTATTTTACTATGGCATATTTCGATTCTGGCCTGTAACTATTTTACTACGGCCTATCTCGATTCTGGCCTGTAACTATTTTACTATGGCATATCTGGATTCTCGCCTGTAACTATTTTACTATGGCATATCTCGATTCTGGCCTGTAACTATTTTACCATGGCATATCTCGATTCTGGCCTTTACCTATTACCTTCTGTTCGAAACCTGTTACCTTCGACCAGAGTCCGATTACCTCCCGACATACTCCCATCTTAACTTCTCACGTTCACCTATCATATTCACAACAATATCTATTACCCCCTATAGTCTATCCCTAAATGTGCTCCTGCTACTTGGGGGAGAAACATCTTTTTCCCCCTCTTCTTTAGCCGGGGTGGGTGGTGGGGGCGGTGTCACATCTGATTAACATAATTTTGTGACGTAAGGTCACATGAATGGTGGACACGGGAAGAAAGGAGCATTTCTATTGGTTGAAAGTGTTGGGCGAACAGTTGTGTGTAGACTTCCGACAGGGAAGGATGTATAGTGAATAACTCAAGATTTCCACGTTATATTACCTCAAATGATTCTTATGTGTACAATATATATGTATATTAAAGTTGTTTTGGATAAACGAATTCTTCAGTGAATTATTGTGCCCAAGATTAATTATTGTGAGAACGCCTACATAAAAGAGAAATATAAAGTTATCGTTACAGGCGGTACCGATAACAACCAACGTTATCACTGGTCGCTGACCGCTCGCTTTCGCGCTAACCTTGTACCCGACGTACCACTCTCGATAACAACTGTCAGATGTACAAGATGAGACGCACGAATGGGGATCATGTTCTTACTGCTAGCACGGGGATCGGGGTGACTGGGGTCGGGGTTACCGGGGTCACAGTGACTGGGGTCGGGGTTACGGGGGTCACGGTGACTGGGGTCGGGGTTACGGGGGTCACAGTGACTGGGGGGGGGGAGGAATGGAATGGCGGTGGGAGGGATGTGGCTGGAAGATGACTGACAATTTTTTTTCCGGGAATCCCCAGACGTGAAACTGACCCGAGTCCATCACCACGTGACCTGAGGGAGGCTCCGAGAGTCACGCACATATTCCGGCACCGACGGCTTCACACATGCAAATCGGTCCCGTCCCCCACGTCCCTGCCCCCAGCGACGATCCCGACCCGACACGCACGCCACTGAGATGTCAGTTGACACTTTGTGCGCACGCACACCGCGTCAACGTATGCAAAAGACGGGAAAGGGAGAGAATTCCCACTGACACCATCCAGCAGACGATGGATGGCAGCAGCTGATAGTGTGTGTGTGTTTGTGAGCGGGATGGAATTGGGGAAGGGGGGGGGCGGCAGAACCCATAGCACCTTGGTCTGGCAAACGTTCAGATCTCTATGTTGCCAGACTTTCCACTCTTGCAGGCAGAGAGATAGGCTGCAATTCACATGAAAACTTTGTGCAAGCGAGTAATATTTCCAGTTTTTAATTGTGTCCTTGTATTAAAAAACAAATCCTCGTTTTAAATCCTTGTGTGTATAGAGAACATATACATAGTAGTGCGCATGGACAGTACATATAGACAGAACATTTAGATAGTATATATAAACATTGCATATATATATATATAGTAGTACGCATAGAGCGTACATGAGCTGTAGACAGTACATATAGGCAGCACGAATAGATATAGAATATGCTGAATTATATATATATATATATAAATTACTATGAGTATGCATGTAGGCAAAGGTGGAAGTGAGCATACGTAAGAGACTTTTGGGGTTAATGGTGAAACACTAACACCAGACAAGTACGAGGGCTGATCCTTCAATAATCAATTTATTTCTGTATAATTTTTTAATATTCCCTATATCTCAAGGGCGCCAAAAATGAATTAGCCAAGGGCGCGGAGAACCCAGTTACGCTTCTGGTTACAAACATATATGCATAATAGCATAGCAGTAAACGTGGACCATTTCATTATGCATTCGAATATATCATCCACAATGCAATGGGCTTTTTAGACATTTCAACATTTAGAGATTGATTACAAGATGGAAAAAAATTGAGTTGTCAAAACTGAAGTTATTAATTTTTAAATTTTGTTAATTTACATTGTCAAATTTTAGAACTTTTCAAGGGTTCAATTCCAGGTTCGGGAAAGGGGGGGGGAGGGGAATTTACATAACATAAAACGCTGACGTCTGGTGTATTGACATACCCTTAGAGTCCTTAAACAGACAAGCAAACACTCCCCCGAACACAGATACACAAAAAATTGTCAAATTCTCATCAAAATAACCCGCGTACAATAACCAAATAGCCATTACGGGTGCTAAATTATTGTCATTACAGAAAAGAAGAGGAAGGAGGGATTGACAAAAAACAGAAAAAACCTAACCGAAAAAAAAATCGACCTTGGTCAATCTTGACTCGTGCTCACACTAAAGTCAAGCCCTCGCCCGAGGCTCGTCGGGGAGGGAACAGACGTTTGTCCGCGAACGATGTTTTAACCCTTTTCGATTAACGGGGGTTTTGGCAGCAGAGACGTGGGGGCTCCGGCCAGATCGATGCTTTTTCTAATTGAGTGGGGAGCAAATGATAACATGGGAGGGGCGGCAGGGGGCGGGGGAGGCGGTCTTTAGCCGATTTAGGGATCGGGGCCCGGGATATAATGTGTAAACATCCACACTCCGTTTCATACACGGGCCCGGTGTCTGGAGTGGTGGACCCGGTCCTTGGGAGATGGGGGAGTGGGAGATGGAAGGGGGATGAAGGTATAAGCCGATTTATCTTAAGTGTGGGAGGGGGGCGGGGAGGGAGGGTGAAGGTAGTCCGAGGGCTCAACTCAATTTCGGCTTAAAGCTTACCAGTCTTGGAGTGTTTTGGGGGGATTTCAGGGCGGGGATCTAGTTGTGGGGGGGGGGTTATGGGAAGGGTCTTTGGGAGGATGGGGGTCAGGTTTGCTGGGGTCGGAGATTTGTTGGTCGTTTTATTTTACTCTTGTGTAGCTTCTGAGTTTTCTCTGAACGAGGCTCTGGTTCTTGCGTTCCCCAACGCTTCCCGTTTTTAAAAGTTCCCCGCAGTGGATCGACATAGGAAGAAGTCCGTCGACGTGCTGTCTTTGGAAGCAGCTGCAGCGAAATTGTGGTACAGTCTTCCGAAATTTTTGAAGGAGTGTGATAGCAAAGAAAAATTTCAGAAAAATGTGAAAACATTGTTGTTTGAGGTAGTCTTTGAACAACAGAGAGCGACACGAGCATGCTGAACTAGCATTGACAGTTAGCTGGACTAGCATGGACAGTTAGCTGGACTAGCATTGACAGTTTGCTGGTCTAGCATGGACAGTTAGCTGGACTAGCATGGACAGTTAGCTGGACTAGCATGGACAGTTTGCTGGTCTAGCATGGACAGTTAGGTGGACCAGCATGGACAGTTGGCTGGTCTAACATAGACAGTTAGCTTGTCTAACATGGACAGTTTGCTGGTCTAGCATGGACAGTTAGCTGGACTAGCATGGACAGTTAGCTGGACTAGCATGGACAGTTAGCTGGACTAGCATTGACAGTTTGCTGGTCTAGCATGGACAGCTAGCTGGACCAGCATGGACAGTTGGCTGGTCTAACATGGACAGTTAGCTGGACTAGGATGGACAGTTGGCTGGTCTAGCATGGACAGTTAGCTTGTCTAGCATGGACAGTTAGCTGGATTAGCATGGACAATTGGCTGGTCTAGCATGGACAGTTAGCTGGACTAGCATGGACATTTAGGTGGACTAGCATGGACATTTAGGTGGACTAGCATGGACAGTTATCGCTATAGAAGAAAGTCATCATCATCTAAATACAACAGACTTGTAAAATTGGTAAATGGTTGATGTTTAAAGAAAAAAAAATCAAAACTGTTTCATTTTCCATAAAATGTCACAGCACAAAAATTGCCTCCACACCCCAACCCTAAGGAAACTCATATCCCAGATGGCACTGCGGGTCCAGAAATCGATGTTAACGGGGCCCCCAAGGGCAGGGTGTCGAGTAGCCCGGGCACTCGCTGAAATAACTTGGCCTCGCTCGATCCTCGTTGATAGATGATCGGAAGGGCCGACTACTCCCCGGGTAACGTCCGGGCCGCGGGGAACGCGTCCACTAGATGAGCAGCCGAGACAACTTTCATCGGGGGAGGAAACTCGAACGCTAGACGAAATCTCCCATCAGCCATCTCAGAGTACAGTCCCCTCACTGCCGGACTCCCACTCCCCCACCCCCCCAAACTTCACAAATAACACACACACACACACATACACACACACAAACACACAACAGCCACACTCAGGTTAGATTTCTCTATTAATTTCTCCTTTACTCGATCATTCCAAGAAGATGTCTTTACAATCTTCTTTCTTGACATTGTCTATATTTTCGACCAAACGATTTGGTCTATGATATTCTCAATGTCGCCAAAGTTGACGAGAAAAAGGTTCTCCTAATAGTTCTTTACAAACTTCTCGGGAGAATTCATACTGCTGCTTACTACAGAGTTGCGTGCCCTGGAAGACGATAGCTGAAGGCAAACAAAAATCTTGGTTGTTCTCTTGGTCTTGTCTGTAACTTATCCATTGTCTTACTCTTGGTCTTGTCTGTAACTTATCCATTGTCTTACTCTTGGTCTTGTCTGTAACTTATCCATTGTCTTACTCTTGGTCTTGTCTGTAACTTATCCATTGTCTTACTCTTGGTCTTGTCTGTAACTTATCCATTGTCTTACTCTTGGTCTCATCTTTAACTTATCCATGGTCTTATTCTTCGTCTTATCTTTAACTTATTGATGGTCTTATTCTTGGTTTCATTCTTCGTCTTGTTCTGAGATATTTTGTCTGAATTAATGTTTCATTTATCGGGGCACTGCGCGTGTATCAGTGTTATGTTTAACATCATCAGTCTGGGTCAATGTTCCCCTTATGATGGGCGGCGGCGCAGATATGTGACTGACGCCGCAGTTTAGAAAAAACCGCGCAGCAAATTTTGTAAAAATATGGCACAAAAAAGTGCTGCTGTGCAACTTTTCACACGCTTTTTTTTACTTTGCACACGAACCAACGAACCTTAGAGGGAACATTGGTCTGGGTATTTTTGTGTTCGTAATAGTTAAAGGAGAAAGTATTTGCGATCATTGCAGCCTTGGTCATGGGTCATTGTCAGTAAGTTTTATTCGCTATTGTCCGTAGATTTCATGGGTCAATGTCCGTAGATTTCGTGGGTCATTGTCCATAATTTCATGGGTCAATGTCCGTAGATTTCATGGGTCATTGTCCATTAATTTCATGGGTCAATGTCCGTAGATTTCATGGGTCATTGTCCATTAATTTCATGGGTCAATGTCCGTAGATTTCATGGGTCATTGTCCATTAATTTCATGGGTCAATGTCCGTAGATTTCATGGGTCATTGTCCATTAATTTCATGGGTCAATGTCCGTAGATTTCAGAGTCTTGATACTATTCCCAACTCGTCTTTGTTATTGGTGATGTGTTTCAGACGGTTGTAGTTTTGACGTTTGAGTGTGCTGGGGCCAGATTGGAAGGCCCTAGAGCTGGAGCCAGATTGGAAGGCCCTAGAGCTGGAGCCAGATTGGAAAGCCCTAGAGCTGGGGCCAGATTGGAAGGCCCTAGAGCTGGAGCCAGATTGGAAGGCCCTAGAGCTGGAGCCAGATTGGAAGGCCCTAGAGCTGGAGCCAGATTGGAAGGCCCTAGAGCTGGACCCAGATTGGAAGGCCCTAGAGCTGGACCCAGATTGGAAGGCCCTAGAGCTGGACCCAGATTGGAAGGCCCTAGAGCTGGAGCCAGATTGGAAGGCCCTAGAGCTGGAGCCAGATTGGAAAGCCCTAGAACTGGAGCCAGATTGGAAAGCCTTAGAGCTGGAGCCAGATTGGAAGGCCCTAGATCTGGAGCCAGATTGGAAGGCCCTAGAGTTGGAGCCAGATTGGAAGGCCCTAGAGCTGGAACCAGATTGGAGGGCCCTAGAGCTTGAGCCAGATTGGAAGGCCCTAGATCTGGAGCCAGATTGGAAGGCCCTAGAGCTGGAGCCAGATTGGAAGGCCCTACAGTAAACATCTCAGCTAGCAGGAATAGATGTTTTTATACTAAATAATAAATGAATAAAGAAATAAACATGGGGAGGTAATGACATTTCTCAAAGTTTATTATTCACAAAAGTCAAACATATTTCTTTTTTAAACAATTAGAATACAATAGGTGGTAAAATATTGTTCAAAATACAATTACAGTGTACACACATACATACGCATTCTTGTGCACGCTCTAATTTTTGCCCTCCACGCCCCTCCCTCTCTTTTTAAATCCCTTATATTAACTTCGCGGCCGTCTCATCATCTCTCTCATGGGCTCGGCGGGCGGAAAAACAGAAGTCAAAAATGACCCACTTCCCATGATCCGATCGAACTGAAATGTGGCACACGGACACGTCTAACCTAACAATGCATCGTATCAAAATTTCAGATCGATCGAACGTACCGTAATTAAATTAATGCATTTTTAGTTTATCCTTATATGAGGTATGTAATTTAAATTCACGGTTTGTTATTGTTTTTTTGCCACGTGACGCATTGAGGCGACCCAACGAAGCGACGGGCGCTTTTGTTTACATTTTACGTGTCACTCTGAGCTCGGTCAAGCGAATCGGTGACCAGACTTTTCCCCTCTCCCCCCACCCACCCCCCCCCCTCCACTAGGGTTATGATGTTAAGTTGAGTTAAGACAGATTCAGTCTGTAAATGTTTGAAAATAATCAATACAGTACTGTTAGTTATGTCTCATATATAAGGGATTTATAGTCAAAAACTTTGTTTTTACGGGTTTGTTTTATTACTCCACTCTATCTTTCACTTCCTTTCCTCTTTTATTTCCTCTTTATCTCTCGCTCTCCTTCTCTCTAGTTCTCCATCTCTCTATCTCTCCTTGGTTCTCTCATAATTCTCTCACCGTCCACCCCTCCCCTCCCCCACGATGAGCCGTTCCCAACACTGTATTATATCAGCCTCCGGGATCTCTGCCCTGGGGCCCGTTATTTGTGATTTGTGATTTTAAAAGTGAGACGGAAGCACCACTTCCGGAATGCGCCATCTTTCCACCGATGTCCCGAATGAAGGACCGGGGGGGGAGGGTGGTAGAGATAAATCTCTGCCGACGTCCTGGTCCCAGAGATGCGCTCGGCGGTCCGATGGCCGTTCCCCCTTGGCCTAAGCTATGACAAAAAATCATCTTAAGCGCAAGCCTTTGGGATCCGCTCCGCTCAAGCCCCATCCACCAATCCAGCGTGGCTCCCCCCTCCCAAACGGTCAAAAT
This sequence comes from Ampullaceana balthica, assembly GCA_944989445.1. Lineage (NCBI taxonomy): Eukaryota > Metazoa > Mollusca > Gastropoda > Lymnaeidae > Ampullaceana > Ampullaceana balthica. The sequence continues at coordinate 196,149 of CALYLW010000705.1, forward strand.
CTTATACACCCCCCTCACGCCCCCCTCACAAACTTCCATCGCCACACACACACAAATCCACCACCATCTCTTATTGTCCACACATAACGTCTCGTGCCTGGCAGTGTGAGCGCGAGGGGACGGAAGACGAGATCTCGCAGGAAGTGAGTGACGCCCCTGGAAGATTGGAAGCGTCTGCACGAAGGAGATATCAGATCTCCCCCCTACTAACTCTTCCGTATTTCCCCCCTCCCCTTAAAACCCATCAGTCCCCCCTTCCTCTCTCTATCACCCCACCCCACGACTCTATCTTTCTCATTCTAAATCCACACGAAAAAACATTGCTTCGGATTTATTATTTTATTTTTTATATAATTTTATATTTTTTTTTAATGAACCGCCGAATTGTGCTCCCATTTTTTCCAAGACACACTTAAGCTCTATGCCCCATTTAATGAAAAAAATAAGATATTTGAAAGTTGTGTTTCGTCGTTAGCAGAGATACTATCATTTTTGGGGGGAAAGGGGGGTCGGGTAAAAGCCTAATAATTTTTAAAATAACTTATATATAAAAATATTATATATATATATATATAAGCAAAGACAAAACGTGAAGTTTGCTGCAGGTGGGCGGTCAATTTAAAATGAAATGAAAGGGGGGGGGGAAGCCGAGCTTTTTCTATTCCGTTTATTTAAAGGTCAGACAGCAGCTCTATTTTTTTTTATCGTTACTTTCTATCGCATAGAGTGTAAACTGAACGGAATCCGGAGTCTGAAGTCTCGACAGGCAGTGTGAAAAATATGTTCTCCAAATTTGTGCTTCCCAAACGTCTAGTCAAACTATTCTTGCCAAACGTCTAGTCAAAGTATTCGAATAAGATGTAATCGAACTATTCGAATAAGCTGTAATCGAACTATTCGAATAAGCTGTAATCGAACTATTCGAATAAGCTGTAATGGAACTATTCGAATAAGCTGTAATCGAACTATTCGAATAAGCTGTAATCAAACTATTCGAATAAGCATTAAGCTGTAATCAATATTTCATGGCAGTGTCATGCTTCACCGTTCAGTATTGTATTCAATTATTGGCTAATGTTTTCTCATGCGCTACGTCTGATTAGTTAATTTACGTTTAAAATTTAGATATTTATGCCTCAGTCACACTATTTCTTGAAAGCGATTTAAAACATTAAAATAATTGTGTTATGTTTTATTTCGCTTTGGTATATACAGTGTATATCGAAATGTCGATTTTATAAGCCTTGCAGCCTTGCATTACACATAGAAATAATAACCCAAAAAATATCAAATTTTGTATACAAATAAAATTTTGGAATATTGCACACGTCTACGGAACAAATACTTTAAATATTTTAAAGTACACAATTTTATGTATGGAGCAATGAACACATCAGCGCAAGATACGCAACTTGAAACTCGAATACCACATCCGACCCGACGGCGCAACGAGTGAAGGGGGCAACGTGTCAGCTCGTTTAAATACTTATTACAGGGGCGGGGGGCTGGGGGGGGGGTCAAAAGTTATGCAGACCATCGCGATTTACAAAGAAGGGGGAAGTGGCATAAATATACATGGTAATAGCCGTTATGACGTATACAAGGAGCGATCTTTGCATATTCAATGGGCCATTATAACCTATACAAGGGCTTTAATGACAAATATAAGAGTAAACATGACATACGAATGGAACCATCATGAGACATACAAGAGCCAACATAATATACACAAGGATTCGTGGTGACAAATACAAGAGCCTACATGACATACGACAGGAACCATTCCTTCGTTGTAAAGAGCCACCGCAACATAAAGCAGATATATGGGCGATCTTATCCTTAACAGCCGTGGAATACAGTCAATATCTGGTCAGGATATGGAGATATAGACCCTCCCCCACCCCCCATTGCCCGTCAGGGTAGAAAATATATTGCGATATGTTTTGGGATGGACGCGGTGTTGTAGTCTCCTCGGTCTCCGCCACTGGACATCAGGTTCCTGGTCACTGTGGTCACTTGATGTCATGCTCGTGGAACATGACATCGTTAAAGTCGCTCAAATGTCAAGTCGTGGATGACTTTAATACATGAATGAGAACTGACCTAAATGCCGGCTCGCCGGATGCATCCCCGGCTCCATATTCAGGGGCGGCGTTCCTTGGGAGGGAGGTAGGAAGGTGAGGCCGGGCGGGGGCCCGTCCTGCGGCTGGCCCATGAAAAACTCTCCGTAACCTTGGTAACCGGGATAGAAGTCTGCGCCGTTGTCTGTGAAAAGAAAATAAGAAAACAAGACATCAATCGTACAGTTAAGTAAAGTGCTGTTAAGTCTCAGAACGAAAATTGTCACATCACATTACGTAATGTTACTAATTTTAGAAGAGGCCTTTTGTAAATCATGGCTGCCAGCATTGAGTTTCGGTATCTATTTTTAGCTGTAAGTAATCTTCTTTCCGTAATTTTATTTCGTAAAAAACACCGTTTTAGTAAACACGATTGAGAATAAGTTCAAGACGGAATATCCGCATGTTATATTTCAATATCTTCCCGCCATTTCCTGAGGTTGGCAAAACTAACTAACCAGGTGTTATATAAATAGATTCCCGTCATGAAATTTAAAGAAGCCATTACGCCATATGGAGGACCCCCCCCCCGTGACATATGATGGAGCCCTCGTGACATGTGATGGGGCCCCCGTGACATGTGATGGGGCCCCCGTGACATGTGATGAGGCCCCCGTGAAATATGATCGAGCCCCCGTGACATGTTATGGAGCCCCGTGATATGTGATGGGGCCACGTGACATGTTATGGAGCCCTCGTGACATGAGATGGGGCCCCCGTGATATGTGATGGGGCCACGTGACATGTTATGGAGCCCTCGTGATATGTGATGGGGCCCCCATGGCATGTGATGGAGACATTGTGGCATGTGAAAAGAACCTTTGTTATGTTCAGTTTGTATCGTTAAGAGTAAATTAGATTTTATGGGACTATGTCTATGACAGTATGTGATAGCCTATGACAGTCTTTGACAACCGATAGTCTACGTTAAAAAAAACACAATTGAATCTTAAGAACTAGAGGTTGAAGGGCGCATACAAGCCCAAGTAACTTTTCCTTGTTTGATAAATACGAAATATCAAACTTCCTGAAATGTACACAAAGTATTTTATAATTGTTTGGGTAATGGACGAAGTATAATATTTTACGGCGAGAAACACCACGCGCTCTGTTAATCTCGAAACCAAAATGATACCTTTCTATTTTAACTGCTATGGACTGTTGTACTAGTACTATGTCCCTCGGAGTTAAAGAGTCAGTGACTTGGGCTTTTATTATATTGGATACTTCGGGTTCGAAGCTGTGATAACTAAAGGGAAAGGGCGATAACAAGGAGGACAGGGTGATAACTAAGGGGAGGAATGATAACAAGGGAAAGGTTGTTTAATATTATTTATGGGCTAGAATTTAAATTGCCGCTCTCGGCAACAGCACGCAACATTCAGAAAAGTTCAGATAATGACACGAGGAAACGGGGAGCGTCGGGCCTAGTTTCTAACATACAGAGTTACTTCCCTTTCTGAGCACGGGAGAGAATCGGAAAAATATCACTCCGCTGTAGATGTATGTATATAGGTGGGTGTGGGAATAGATGTTAGAGCGGATGAAATTAATCAAACGTGAGGAAGAAAAAAAATTTTAAAAATGAAATAACGCGGAAATAACGAAACAAAAAAACAAACAAACAACACAGTTTGTTGTTCGTTACACTTACAGTTAATATCGCAATCTCGTCGGGAAGAGATTCTAGCTCAGAAGTCACTGTTAATGAACTAGGGAACATATCTGTACGAATACCGCCTCCCTTTGTAGTTCGATTCCTCGTATGAAGCTAATTTTTACCTGGTCGCCCTCGGTGGTATCGCTGCCGCCCGGGTACTCAGATCGTGTTCAGATATTTTTGAACCTCGCCAATGTCTCGGGGTTCGGCTTCCAATCTCCCGGAGCGACGGTTGGAAATCAAAACGAGTTTCCGAAGATAGGGAGGGCACCCTCTCGCCTCCTGCCCCCTTCACCCCCTTCCCCCACGCAAGCAGACATCACTCCTCTTGAGGAAACCCTATCGGTCTGTGGGCCTTTTGGGTTCCAATTTTTTTCTCAGAACACGTCTCGTGTTACGCCCCTGGCTGTCACGTTCTTACGTTAGACGTTTTGTCGTCGCCCATGTTCGGACCCCCCTACCTCTTGTTTCCACCCAGTCCCCGTGTGACAACATGTTCAAAGGCGATCTCGAGACATCCATGCTCCCAACATGCGAGGCGGGGTCGAGGGCCACACAGGGAGGGGGCGGACTTTCTCATTTCTCATACCCCCCACCACCACCACTCTTCTCTTGTCTTAATCCAGACCCTTTGTCTCACTATCAAATCAAGACATAAGCTGGGAATGAGCACTGAGCGTAGGTACGGCCCTGCTGGGGGTGAGGGCGGGGGTGAGGGTACGGGCCGGTGGGGGTGAGGGTGGGGGTAGAAGTGGTGTCTGTGTTATTAGTGGTCTCAGCATGAAAGTTAGAGTCACAAATAAACATTTGATCTACATTAGATGTTTCATATGTTCACAAGGATAAAGAGGGAGAGAGAGGGCGTTATTGAGGGAGGGAGAGGGCGTTATTGAGGGAGAGAGAGGGCGTTATTGAGGGAGAGAGAGGGCGTTATTGAGGGAGAGAGAGGGCGTTATTGAGGGAGAGAGAGAGGCAGTGATATATAGATGGACCGATTGAGGTGTTGGGAGAACGGTTGTTGAGAGATGGGATGCACTTTGGTAGGTGGGGACATGGTGGGGCGAAATAGAGACGGGTTTGATGTCAGTGATTGGGTGAGACAGACAGACAGACAGAGACAGACAGAGACAGACAGAGACAGACAGAGACAGACAGAGACAGACAGAGACAGACAGAGACAGACAGAGACAGACAGAGACAGACAGAGACAGACAGAGACAGACAGAGACAGACAGACAGACAGACAGACAGACAGACAGACAGACAGACAGACAGACAGAGAGACAGACAGACAGACAGACAGAGAGACAGACAGACAGAGAGTGATGGACAGACAGACAGACAGTGATGGAGAGACAGACAGACAGACAGACAGAGACAGGCAAACAGACAGAGAGTGATGGACAGACAGACAGACAGTGATGGAGAGACAGACAGACATACAGACAGACATACAGAGTGATGGAGAGACAGGCAGAGAGACAGAGTGATGGAGAGACAGCGAGAGACAGGCAGACAGACCGACAGACATACAGACAGACAGACAGATGGAGAGACACAGAGAGAGACAGACAGCGTGATGGAGAGACAGAGAGAGAGACAGACAGAGAGAGGCAGAAAGAAAAACAGAAAGAAATGGACAAATAGAGAGAGATAGAGGTGGAGAAAGAGAGAGAGAGGGGAAAAGAAAGAGAGACAGCGATGTTTTCTTCTTTTTTCTGTGAGCCATAAGAATTATTCAGTGCGCTTTTACAGTTATTCAACATTAGGAAAAATACTTTCACATTAATTTTTTTTTCATAACCAAATTTCAATATTTTTAAAAATTAATTTATTTTTTATGAAAATATCTTCCCCACTAAGACAATACGGGAAAAAAAACTATTTAAAAAAAATTATTTATAAGAAAAATGATATGACAAGAGTCATCTTCTCGTCACAGTGTGGCATCGAATATTGTCTGCCCCTGGCGGCAGGGCGTCGGGGCGCCTCGTTTTTCAGTTCCGCGCCATGGCATCGGCGGTCATTTGCATAATTTCGGTTTAAAGGGAGTGCATATCTTCGAATCTTATCGGACTTGAGATCTCCCCTAGAGTTTTCTTTCTGTCTTTATTCTTTCCGTCTTTCTTTCTCCCCGTGACCGGCTTTTTATATTTTTTTGTTAACTTTCAAACATAACAAAATAAAAGTAGGCGCGCAACCGCGTTTCTTGGTTGTCTGTCGTCTGCTTAAGTTTCAACCTCCCTCGCCAACACTCGTCTCGTCAGTGATAGTATGTGGTGATGAGAGCATGACGGAATGCCGTATGGGGTGCTGGATGGGGCACAAGGTATGCAAGGGTGCTGCATGGGGTGCCATCTGTGGGCGGGATACTGCATGGGGTGCCACATGTGTACGGGGTGCTGCATGGGGCACCATCTATGCATGAGGTACTGCATGGGATGCCATATGTGTACGGGGTGCTGCATGGGGTGACATATGTGTACGGGGTTCTGCATGGGGCGCCATCTATGCACGGGGCACTGCATGGGTTGCCATATGTGTACAGGGTGCTGTATGGGGCGCCATATGTGTACAGGGTGCTGCATGGGGTGTCATATATGTACGGGCTGCTGCATAGGGGCCCCATGTGTACGGGGTGCTGCTTGGGATGCAGTCAGGCCCTTGAACTGTACTCTTTTTTTTTACGGTCGCCCTGCACACCACAAATTTATGACAAATAAGTATTGCGCACCGTGCGCGATGGTTTTGAATATAAGGGCATGACTTAATAAAAAAAACGTTAAAAAACACGTTTTTCACTATAAATCCTTTATGTACGAGACGTAACTAAAAGAATGTTCATAATAATACGCAGCGCAAGACCATCCAAAAATACAAAATTGTAGTTATGTCTCGTAAAACATGTTTAATATAATGCGCACCGATCAGGAATATGTTTACTAATAGTGTTGTCAATAAAATACGCACCTAATTGCGCGACAGAAAGGTTGTTCAATATAATGCGCACCCTTACACTCTATCTAAAAAAAATAACATGATACATAGGAATAAATAAAATATTGTTTTTTATCATCGGCACGAAACTGCCTGCAAAATTTCAACTCGCTAGCTTACGAGGAAGTGGGTTAAAAATCGATCTAAAGTTTTGGCGACCGACAAGCAATCAAGCAACCAGACACCACGAGTTAATATAAAGGATTTAAAAATGAGAAAGCGTATTATCACTTGTGTCCCTCTTACAGATCTTTTGAGATCCCTTGTAAGATTGAGAGAACACAGAGTAGTCCCGCTTGACATCAGACGCCGACACGTGTTGTTGGTGTGTTGTTGGTGTGCCACGAGGCGTGTTTTGTCTGGGTGGTGGGGGTGTGCGATGTTGTGTTGTTTGTGTGTCATGTTTAATATGTCTGGAAATCTTATGTGTATGTATGTAATGTGTTGTGTATGTTTCAAGTGGGTAGAGGTGCTAAGTGTGTGGATTATGTGTGTGTATTGTGTGTGGTGTTTATTAGTGTGTGTCTCGTGCGTGTGTGTAGTGTCAACAGCGTTCGATTCGTGTGGCTATCTGCGTGTGTTTTGAATAGTTTTATGATTATGTGTTCTAAATGTGTTATTACTGTGAGTGCCATTAAATGTGTATTACGCTTTGAACTTATGGGCCCATGAATGTGTATTATGCGTGTAACTTATGGGCCCATGAATGTGTATTATGCGTGTAAGTTATGAGTGTGTGACATGTTGCACATTCAAATATTTCATTACCAAGGTTGTCTCATGACCTCTATTCATTGCAGATGGTGCCACCCAAACCTTAGAACCACTGGCCATTCAACCCCTGGACACTTGACCACCAACCTCCTGGCGAAGGACCCCTGCCCATCTTACTCTACTCCACATTATGAAAACAATTTTCATTGATTTTGTTACTGTCTCTCTTCAAACATTTACTGGAATGATCTTGTTCCTTCCAATCTATGGCTGCATAATAATTTTCTCGTCTATGTTCTTAGTCTTAAAATAATGATTCCTTTAACATCGAAGTGGTGTCGGTGTGAGAACCGCCTGTGTACTCAATCCCCCCCTTCCCTCCCCGCAATGCCCGGTCCGATCAAGAGAATGTTGATGGCTGTTGTGTTGACAGGACTGGTCTATCTGACAAGTGATCGGGGCCAGGCAAGGACCGCCCCCTTTCTCTCCGGTTACAGCCACACACGGAGCGCGTGGGATTAAAGCCTCGGTCCCCGGCCCTTCCACGCTCAGCACTCTTGTTGTCCACGCACAACGCCTGGGCTGACTAGGTCTTCCTGAAACACAGGACCTATGGTCTATTCGTTGTCGGGCATATTACCGGGCATGTTGCTGGGCTTGTACTTGTACTAGTCTATGACAACAAACACTACATCTAGACTTCTACACGAGTTGTATTTTACCTGGTAATATTCAATACGTTAGACATACTCTACATAGATCTAATACATGAAGTGCATGGACAAACCGTAGTCCACAGCAGTGCTTCTCAAAGTGGTGGTCCGTGGACCGGTGCCGGTCCGAGGGCCATCCGCCGCCGGACCGCAGAAGTTATCAAAAAAGGACAGACTAATTTTGGCAGTGCAGGAAAAATAGTGCTCCGGTCCCTGGCCCAATGGAAAAATTCCTGCCGCTCCGCCATACTAAAAAGTTTGAGAAGCACTGGTCTACAGTACGGAGTAATGTATAGACAGTGATATCTAAACAATACCAGCCTACATGTGCTAGTCCAGGGGTCGGGAAACTTTTTGATCTTTTATTCTGAGAGAGCCATAAACACCACATATTTCGAAAGTCTTCATTCTGTGAGAGCCATACATTATGTTTAAAACTAAAAATCCATGTAAAAGTAAATGTTAGCATTTCGAGTAAATACAACAATTAAATACAACTATTAAATACAACAATTAAATACAACAATTAAATACAACAATTAAATACAACAATTAAATACAACAATTAAATACAACAATTAAATACAACAATTAAATTCAACAATTAAATACAACAATTAAATACAACAATTAAATACAACAATTAAATACAACAATTAAATTCAACAATTAAATTCAACAATTAAATACAACAATTAAATACAACAATTAAATACAACAATTAAATACAACAATTAAATACAACAATTAAATTCAACAATTAAATACAACAATTAAATGCAACAATTAAATACAACAATTAAGTACAACAATTTTGTCTCTGACTTCTTTTTAATAACATTGTTATGCTGTTGCTAATCAATAATGAGTATTTCTTACAATTAGTGCGACTTATGGTTCTGCATGGATTTGCTAATTTTTTTGTTGTTGGTAGGTTGTTTTTTTATTTTTTTATTTATTATTATTTTTATTTTTTTGGATATGTAATTAATATGTAGATCAGAGGAGTCTGAAGTAAAAAAAAATATTTATAATCGAACATTTGTCAGCGAGCCAGATTCAGCCATCAAAAGAGCCACATCTGGCTCGCGAGACATGGTTTCCGGAACCCTGTACTAGTCTATGTATGATAGGTCTAGATTGACAAGCCTAAATAGATTAGGTGTAGCCATTGTTCTAGAGACGGTCATAAGCTAGATATAAATAATTCTAGTCTTTGACAACTAGACAACAACAGCAACACAACAGCCAACCAAAGCTGCTAAAATTTTTGCCAAAAAATTACTCCCGCAGAAAATGTTTAAAAAACGTCCTACATCAGCAGGACACGCCCCTGGCACCCCAGGCTGTCTACTTAATCACTTCCTAGAGTAGAGTGTATATACCGGATATATATATATATATATATATATGTATATTTAATCACCCCTCCCCTTAAAAAGGGGTTTTTCAAATTGTCACCATAAAGTATTATATGGGCGTAATATATTTTTAAAGACATTTTATCAGTCTAACATGACGATGACGCAAACAGCTGCTATTTTAAAAAATATTAAAATCTCATACCCCAAACTGTAGGAAGATAGATGTGCAAATTCAGAGCTGGTGACAGGATAAATTGACGCGTTGTGTTGAAGAGTATGATCACGATGACGTCATCAAATCACCCAGTCTATAACACTGCTAGACAAAAGTTACTTGTTGGCCGTTAATATCAGCCATTCCCAAAGTGGACGGATTCTTTTGGAACGTATGCCCCTGAAGCACATCAGACGTGGGCGGAGCGCGGTGCAGAAGTTTGATAGGATAATTTGTTGGTATTGTTTTATGTCGTCCACAACAGCACGCGCCCTTACTACGGCAGATGATCACTGTCGTAATTGTTATTAGCTGTACGTATGCGATACGTATGTCAAATCCATCTAATTGGTATATCAATTTTATGTTCTTGTTTTTTTTTAAGTGTTAGCACAGCATATCCCAACCCGTGGGTCGCGACCCCCAAGGGGGTCATGACGGGTTTCCTGTGGGCCGCCAACGGTTGACTAAAAATATTAACTGTAATGCAAATTTGCTCTATTTTAAAATTATTTTTTTTATTGAAAATGAATTATTTACAATTTAGGGGGGGGGGTTGTGGTGGGTCACATGGCTTTCATAATATGGGGTTGCCACCCAAAATAAGGCTGGGAACCACTGTGTTAGCACATATAAATCACGCAATCGAATGTCTTTACGTTGTCTGGTCTTAGTGCCTATACAAAATTGTCTTGTCTGTATGCCTAGATAAAGTTGTCTTGTCTGTATGCCCAGACAAAGTGGTCTTGGTTTTTTTTATACCTAGACTCAAGAAAAAGGTGTCTTGTCTGCTTGCCTAGACTTTAGACAAAGTTGTACGTTCTGATAAACACAAGAACACAACCAGGAGCTGCATCGTTCCTGACAAAGACATTTAGTGACTGGAACAATCGTCCAAAGAAATCAGTTGAGGCGCCAATAGACATACTTGTGTGTGGAGGCGCCAATAGACATACTTGTGTGTGGAGGCGCCAATAGACATACTTGTGTGTGGAGGCGCCAATAGACATACTTGTGTGTGGAGGCTCCAATAGACATACTTGTGTGTGGTGGCGCCAATAGACATACTTGTGTGTGGAGGCTCCAATAGACATACTTGTGTGTGGTGGCGCCAATAGACATACTTGTGTGTGGAGGCGCCAATAGACATACTTGTGTGTGGTGGCGCCAATAGACATACTTGTGTTTGTTGTCCTCTGTTCCCCAACCTCAATGTCATAGATACACGACATATGAGCAGCCGCACAAGGAGGTACCGTCTTCACGGGTGTATCGACAAATCCTTCAACATTCATAGGACCCACAACGATCATGCCAGAGATATGGGCTGAAAAACTATACACGGCGAATAAGTTTGTGTGTGAAACTCACTTGCAGGACACTCATTACGGGCGTCTTCAGCGGCGGTAGAGTCTTGTATACGCCGAAAACAGAGAGGTAGTATTGGCATTTCTAAAACTCACGGGTGTGCCGCAACATCAGCAAAAACCACCACAGACGCACGCAAACAAATGTTAGCACAGCGCTGGTGTAACCACCCGCCGCCCCCTCCACCACCACCACAACCGCTCCAAAGCCTCCCCCCCCCAATATCCAAGGACGGTTAAGACCGCTAAGCCCGTCCAGTGGTCACCCTACCTCTAACTGGCCCCGACGTTCGTGACGCTTGAATGACCGATGGTCAATTGGATTCCACAGATCGTTGGGTGAGAACAAACAACAGGGGGAGTGGGGGTAAATCAGGTTTTCCCCATTTAGCACAAAACGCCAGCCAGCCTTCGCCGAACTGTCGATTTTCTGGTGGTTTGCATTCCATGACGCAAATGATGACTCAATGGACGTCCTTTGTGTGACGTATGACACCCTCGACAAACCGAGGAAATAGCCATTCGGCCATTTATTGCCATGGTTACGCAGCCCTGGCCAACGCACCTTTATGTCCCGTTCTGGTGTCTGGGAATTGTTTGAATTTGGTGACGGCGTCTCCACTCGTCATAGAGCGTTTGGACGTCAGTAAACCGGGGCGGAGCCGAGGAAATTACTGGAATGAAACGATGGGTCCGAGGTATTTAACGGGTGGAAGGAATATACTAAAATGAGGCTAGGACTTGCATTGAGGACGGTCGGGTGGGGGGGGGGAGTTGGTTTATGCGACTTAATGACACTGGTATGTAATAGAAGGAAATGTGTCTTCTAGGACAGTGGTCCTCAATACCCTGGCCGCGGACCGGTACCTGTCTGTCGATCAAATGGTGCCGAGCCGTCCAAGGAACATTAACCAATTTCCATTTTTTTCTTTCACCATTCGGTATTTTTAGGGATTTCTAGGGATTTCGCGACTTTCAAAGACAAAACTCCGGAGCATTTTTAAATTAAAAAAATATGGGTATGTAAATACCACTTAAACCGTCGGTATGTCACAAACGGCATGGGTTCGACGCCTGCAACTGAAGTGCTGTAGATCCACATCAACAGAAACAGCGTCTCATTTTGCTTTTTTTTCTTTCTTACCATACTCACTTTGTGACCTTTGTAATTAAGATATCAGAGAATTTGTCACTAATTCTTTTTTAAACTTCCTTTCACTTCTGTATGCGTTTGGTGGTGGTGGGGGGGGGCGCTTGGGGGAGGTAGGGCACCCTCACTCCGGACCGTATTCAGAGACGGCGCTCCGAACGGGTTAGGTGGACGTAGTCTGAATGGTCATCGCTCAAAGAATGCCTGAGCCCCGGGGTCAATACCGGGGTTTAGATGGACAATGGTCAAGGGGGCATTTCGTCTACCTTGTAACAGTTTGTTCAGAGACTGCCGCGGGGTCTATCGCCCGTGCGGGGACGCACAAAGGTTAAAACTTAACATGTGTTACTGTGACCCCCAGGTCCTATTGGCGACCCGTCTACGTGCTCTATTGGACAAGTCAACAACGCTGGAATGACCAGCGGTCAGTCGTGTTGAAAGGCCAATGATTGGAATGACCGGCGTTATGTTCCAGGAGGGCTCGCTATTGCTCAAAGATTAAAGTGTCAAATTTAATTATTCAATACAGACTGGTGAAGTTAGATTACTGGTTAAACAACAACAACAAAACAAAAATAATTAGCTTTCATTTATGAAAAAAAAATTAACCTGCAGGTGTAAAATGCAGGTGGTTGAAAGGGGGGAAATTTTAAAGTATAATTATTTTATTATTAAATTAATCCAACATTTTCACAGCACTTGTCATTTCATTGCGGAAATCTATTAATAGAAACACCCGGAGCATTCAGCTCGTCCCAAACACCAATCTGAAACATATTTGCTGCCAACCTGCTACTCTAACACCAATCTGAAACATATTTGCTGCCAACCTCCTGCTCTAACACCAATCTGAAACATATTTGCTGCCAACCTGCTACTCTACCAGTCTAACACCAATCTGAAACATATTTGCTGCCAACCTCCTGCTCTAACACCAATCTGAAACATATTTGCTGCCAACCTCTTGCTCTAACACCAATCTGAAACATATTTGCTGCCAACCCCTTGCTCTAACACCAAAAAACTCACTTCTGCCAGATTGCAATTTAATCCACTGAACGCCCTCCCGCCACCAGAAAACGCAGTCATTTATCTGGCCAAAAGAAGTGACAATTTCATGCTGTTGTCCCGTCGGGTTGCTGCTAACGAGATTCGAACAGGACTCGCCGGCAAGTTTTATTGGCTCCCCCGCCCTCCCCTTCCATTGTCCGCGGGGGCGGGAGATGATGTTGTCAGGGGCTGGTTTACGACCGGGTCCGCCGGGCCCCGGTTCTGATAGCCTCCCTTTGTCCAGGGCGACAAATATGGCGCGTTTAGAGACCGCCGGATGTCTCATGGACAACGAGTTTGGGCTGTTTTACGACACGGCTACACGAACTCGCCTCGGACATACGGCGAAACCCAGCGGGGGGTGGAGTGCCACAGCTTGAGAAACGCTTTTCTTTTTCAGGATGTTATTGTTCTTGTTGTATGTAGTAGCAATGGTTCTCAAATCCTCATTTTGGAGTGTGTTTTTTTAATAAAAATAACACCTAGAGCTAATTAGGGCAAAAGTGATTGGTTCAATCTTAGATTAGAAAAGTGTGTGTGGAGGGGGGGGGGATATAGCTGGGACCCCAGCAATAAATGTAGCCATGCTCAACACAAGTGCACGAGATGTTGTTTCAAGGCACAGGATATCTCTGCCCTCGGCACATGCTCGCCATTCATTCAAAGCTGCAGATCCCAGTCGTAGATATCAGTAAGCGAGTTGGTCTCCACGTTCAAGAGTAAAAAAAAATCATGTTCTAGATACATTCTAGGGTTTTCTTGATACATTCTAGGGTTTTCTTGATACATTCTATGGTTTTCTTTTTTTTTCTTTTTTTTTCATTTACGGGAAAGGAGATAAGATTGTAAACTGACTTTAGTATAACTGGAATATTTTTACTATAGCAATTGTGTAAACAATCAAACTTGTTTTTGACATTTTTTTCTTTGGGTCACTTTTACATCAAACAAAGGGACAAATCACATGGCCGGTCTATGTATGTACCACCGAACACCTTCTCGTGAGAACCACTGGTGTCGTGTAGAGTTACAGCCCCTTAACGCCGTCCATGGGGACGAGGCGTTACGGTTTACGACACCCGACCCAGGGACAGTGGGCGTTTAACGGTCCGGCATACGATACCTGGTCCTCGTAAAAATAAAATGATGATTTCACGGTCCCAGGTCGAGGCTCCTGCGAGGGCCACGAGGGTCGGTAAATGAATTACCGTTTCCGGTGTATTGGATGGACGATGTCCACTTTGGTTTTTGGAAGATAACTACTTTTTTTTTGGTCGTTGCCACTGTTGTTGTCCAAAGTGTGATCTGGTCGATTCAAGTATCAGGTACCACTGACCATTGGTCATTCTTCCTCCCCAGGTGGGGACCCTGCGACGCCGGGCCATTGTTGCTGGTGTTGACATCCCGAACGATAATCCGCAATGTTAATGGCTGACGGTGATAGGAATTGTCTCCTGTTCACGTACACAACGCCCCCCTCCTCCTCTCCACTACCTCATAATGTATGGAGGCGATCGTAACTAACAAGACGATTGAGGAAAGTGGGGGGGGGACGTATGGTTTTTACAGTTACGCTTATTAAGGTTAAAATGTTGGTGAATTGATTCTTTGACTAGTGAGCTTCCCCCGTGAAGTGTGCTTTATTGATCCATAGTATCGGAGATGACAATAACCATACAATAAACCTCTTTTTCGACTTCAGAAACATTTCAATAATAATCAACATACATAATTTGCAATGTATGCCACGTCCGTCCCGTCCTGTCTGTGACGCTACTAATTTTAGAAAGGAGCGCACCAAATTACTGCACCAAAAATAACTATTTTCGAACGTTCCGCGTAAAATTGTTCAATATGGAAATAAACGAATAAAATAAAAATAAATGAAAGTTCTGTATTACATTAGTTTTTTATTCTGATGTGTACTTTTTTCAAAATAAATAGATTTCAGCTGAAAAGTATTTATTTTGAAAACTTCCGTCATTTTTGACGGGCAATACACTAGTAATAATAATATTGTTTGATTAATAAATCAACGTTTAAAATTGAATGCACGTATAAATATGTGTTACTTTTTTATGTAAAGCGCTGTGAGCCCAGCTGCTAGCTGGGGTATCGCGTTTTACAAATTCTCAAATTATTATTATTATTGTCGTTATTATTATTATTATTATTATTAATATTATTATAATCATTATTATGATTATTAACTAATTATATTATTTAATAAAATTTATTATTAATATATGCTTATTATTATTGTTATTATTTCACTAGCTAAGGCTGTAACATTCACATTTCGGCGTGACACGCAAAGGGGCAGATGAAAAAAAAATTATTAATAATTCTGGTCATGTCTCGTCGAGGGCCGAAGATGTCTCGACTGGTTTCAGACCTCAGATTACAAGCTAGCGACGGCTAGAAAGGCAGGGCCCCGAGATAGCATCGGCGTCACTTAGTGATAAGATCGGTCCGATGAACGGTCCCAGTGTTCGGCCGACAATGGTACCTGCCTATCTACCTCGCGCGGAATGCACGCGGCGGGCAGATCTCTTTCTACCGGTTAATCCACGGTAAGAAGTGATGACGCTAGAGTGAAGGGGGGTGCGTGGGTGGAATGAGGGGAGGGCAAAGAGGAGGAGGGAGGAGGAGTATGTGAACTTAATGAGAGAGGAGCGTGCGTGGAGGAAAGGGTCGTGACTATGTGGGTGGCATTACAGATACGCTTCAGGGACGTGCGAGGACCAGTTTGAGGAGGTGGGGGTGGGGGCGAAGAACGGTGACGATGTTGCTACTGCAGTTAGAAAGGATTATGTCCACTACCAAGAAGATCTCCGGGGGGTGGGAGGTGGTGGCCATAACACATTTGACTCCGGGTGGAAACGCCCATTTTCCATCATTGGTATCGCTTGCTGTTTAAATAATACATTTTTTAAAATTTTATTACTTTTCTGCTGCAATTTTATTTAAAACATGTATTTCTCTCCTATAACAACCTTAATGAACTTTTCAAAAGAATCGCACTCTTGTAAAAAAAATAATTATGCGACCCCCCCCCCTTTTTTTTTCTTCCCCACACTCAATCACACTTATCTTTTTTAAAATGCATCTTTCATACAAGATAAGACTCGTGTCTATATCATGGGTTCTTACAAGATAAGACACGTGTCAACATCATGGGTTCTTACAAGAGAAGACACGTGACTATATCATGGGTTCTTACAAGATAAGACTCGTGTCTATATCATGTCTATATCATGGGTTCTTACAAGAGAAGACACGTGACTATATCATGTCTATATCATGGGTTCTTACAAGAGAAGACACGTGACTATATCATGGGTTCTTACAAGAGAAGATTCGTGTCTATATCATGGGTTCTTACAAGATAAGACACGTGTCTATATCATGGGGTCCACAAACATTTTCATTTGTTGAAGTGACCACTTGAATCACGTGACACACTCGCCTGCCTTCCCTGAACACTACCCCGTAGAAAGTGGCAAATGTGGGTGCCCGATAACACCTAGATATATATTCACTTTATCTCTCACTGTCTTTCTGTCTCATTCTCTCTGTCTATATCTCTCTGTCTTTCTCTCTCTCATTCTCTGTCTTTCTCTCTCTCATTCTCTCTGTCTCTCTCTCTCTCTCTCTCTCTCTCTCTCTCTCTGTCCCTCTCTCTCTCATTCTCTCTGTCTTTCTCTCTCTCATTCTCTCTGTCCCTCTCTCTCTCATTCTCTGTCCCTCTCTCTCTCTCATTCTCTCTGTCCCCCCCCTCTCTCTCTCTCTCTCTCTCTGTCCCTCTCTCTCTCATTCTCTGTCCCCCCTCTCTCTCTCTCTCTGTCCCTCTCTCATTCTCTCTGTCCCTCTCTCTCATTCTCTCTGTCCCTCTCTCTCTCTCATTCTCTCTGTCCCTCTCTCTCTCTCATTCTCTCTGTCTCTCTTACCTACTCCCCCTCCCTCTATTCTCTGTATCTCTAACTCTCACCCGCTTTCATATTGATGTGAAGTACTTTCCCTCGCTAAGTGCCCGCTATTTGCTTACACCTCGTGAACAAACACACCGGTAGACGCACAGAAGCGCGAGCCTCCCAACCCCACCCCCACCTCAACATGGGACTTTTAAAAAAAAATCAAGTTACATTTCAAATAAAATAAAAACATATATTGACCGATTAGATCTCCATACATTAGGACCTTGGTGACGAGTGTCAATATTTAGTCACTGAGGCTAAAACTAGAGTGACCCTTTTCTGTATTCTATATCTACGCAAATTCCTGCTTTAAAAACAATAATAATAATAATTTTTTTTTAAAATACTGTGAATGAAAATTGCGGCTGAAAACCATGACATTTATAAGTTGATACAAATCGTTCGTTTACGTTCCAGCAGAAGTATGGTATGCTAACATGTTCTTCTCTGATTATTCTGTGGATTTATTTTCAAATGTTAAAACGATTGTTTCGACGGTTCCAACGATTATGAGTTATGAGAGCTCAATAACATATTTTTTTATTTTTTTTTAAAAATCAGAAGTGCATTTAAAAAATCGACCACTTAAGATGTTGATCGTAAGCTCCTGAAAAGATAACTATTTTAATGTGTCTGCAAACCTAAAGCGAGTTTGGGGGGGAGGGGGATAAACCAGCCAATTGTTTGAGAATCCTGCTCTTTATAAGGTTTCCATGCACATATAAATATATCATACAAATTAATTTAAAAGATCTAAGAGTCCCCTATAAACACTATACGAGAAATAAATTCATGAAATAGTTCCGATTAGCGTCTTTGGGCCTTTAATGGAATGAGAATTTGGGAATCCCTGACCGAGAGATGCCAGTGAAAATGTTCCATTCCGACACATTGACACGAGGGTGACAAGTGGCCCCTCGTTTCATCTTCCGTCAATAAACTGTGCGTGTGTCAGCGTGTGTGTGTGTGTGTGTGTGTGTGTGTGTGTGTGTGTGTGTGTGTGTGTGTGTGTGTTTAATCCTATGTCAATATTGGCTGGCACAAGTGTTGAAATACAACGTCGATTTACAGGTGGGTATATTCACGGATTGAGAGCGAAGTCAAACAATATCATCGTTGTAGAATTAATAGTTGCCAATAAAGCTAGTGATATTTATGAGTGAGTGTTGATGACGTCATTGAAAGTCTGGAAAATTGGGGGAAAGCTCGGCATTGAGGAGATGAGCCTACGAGTATCAGAGTGCATAGAGCCTATGAATATCAGAGTGCATAGAGCCTACGAATATCAGATTGCACAGAGCCTACGAATATCAAAGTGCATACGAATATCAGATTGCACAGAGCCTACGAATATCAGAGCCCAAAGAGCCAACGAATGTCATAGAATGGCTCTTGATCCCAGTCCTGTCAGTTTGAAATATCTAAAAACTTTGTAGCAATGAGTTTGTGCAAGCAACATTTTACACTAAACCCAACCCTAACCCAAAGTCCTAACCCAAATCATTGCCACTTACAGCCTTATAAATCAAGACCAGTAGAGATGCTCCCTGACTTTGGCCTTATCAATTAAATGTGTGGCATAGACGCCGTGTGTCTCCTGGAGCATTTTCAGAACCGTAACCAGACATGACGACAAATGAAGCTCAAATTTTAGTGTCTTCATTTACACAATTTGTTTGTGTATTTTGTATTTTTCGACAAAAGACCAAATGACAAGGAGTCAAAATGACATGCTATGTCCTTTGTCGTTTTATCATGAAACCGTTCAGACGTTGAAACTGTTGAGTAACCTCCACACCAGATTTCTACTGGAACCACGTACTACTGATTATTTCTTGGAAATCTTCGTATTGTGGTCACCGCTTAGTCGGACAGAGGAAGGTTACGGGTGCCACGGGGGAACTGCAACTCCTGAATACGGCACTTGTAAAATCCCGGCGACGGCCCCGTTTAAAGACCGGGCTTGGACGGGTCACGGCTTCGGCCCTGGTCACGTTTGGCCACCTTTTCACTTCAACGTCTGTGCAGCTAATTTTTTCCCTCTTCGTCAACGTCATCGAGTCTCTTTGGCCGTGCATCTTCAGCGTGGCCACGAGCTGCTAGCACACCTGCACACCTGGGGACGGTTGTTTTCTTTTTTTTCCTTCTTTTTTTTTCAACAACAAAAAAGCCCTCGTTATGTCCTCGAGTAGTGGATGAATCTGTCTGCTACCGTAGGACAATCGTTGGTTTCGGGGGCTACTGCGCCCCCCTCCTCTAACCCCTACCCCTCTTCTACTTTTTCAACTGGAATCAGCTTACGCGGTGACAGTTCATGAAATCCCCATTCGTCGTATCAGACCGTCTTTGTCAGGGCGCCACTGAACAGGACAGCGGGGTGCCATTCGCGGACAACGAGGTTGCCATTCACGGATTTAAAAGCGATTCTTTTATAAGGATGGAAACGAGGCACGGGGGTGCTATGGCGGAAAGGGTGACGAGTGAAGGGGTTTGGGGGGGGGTATTCACGAGGACCTGTGTTTTAGAAAACAGCCCTCGAGTTGTCCTCGGTGTTGTTGGATCGATCATTCACTACGTGACGTAATCGTTGCGATCTGCCCGATGCAAAGGGAGGTGCATGTGTGTGCAGGGGTTAAAAAGGGGGGGGGAGATAGGTGCTTTTGTATGTAAGGGAGGGGTGGGTGGGTTGGGTGTAACGAAATAAACTATGGATCGGTCAGATGATGTTGATGTAAAATGTAAGCACCCCTTTGAGGTAAGTGTGTGGGGAGGTGGGAGGTGTGGTGTGTCAATGTCAAATGAGACGTCACAAATAAATTGTGGCGTTTCGGTTTCATTTACGTAAGTTGCTTTCAGACACATGCGAATAGACGTTATAGAGGGATAGACAGGAAAGACTAGATGGACGGACGGACAAGATGGACCGATGAACCAAACAGGCAGACAGACAGACAGGACAGAAAGACAGACAGACTGACTGATGGAAAGACACAGACAGACAGGACATACAGGACAGACAGACAGACAGACAGACAGACAGACAGACAGACAGACAGACAGACAGACAGACAGACAGACAGACAGACAGACAGATAGACAGATAGACAGATAGACAGATAGACAGATAGACAGATAGACAGATAGACAGATAGACAGATAGACAGATAGACAGATAGATAGATAGATAGATAGATAGATAGATAGATAGATAGATAGATAGATAGATAGATAGATAGATAGATAGATAGATAGATAGATAGATAGATAGATAGATAGATAGATAGATAGATAGATAGATAGATAGATAGATAGATAGATAGATAGATAGATAGATAGATAGATAGATAGATAGATAGATAGATAGATAGATAGATAGATAGATAGATAGATAGATAGATAGATAGATAGATAGATAGATAGATAGATAGATAGATAGATAGATAGATAGATAGATAGATAGATAGATAGATAGATAGATAGATAGATACATATATATCTCTATCCATCTCTACATAAATGCACTTGTGTGTGGCAGGCATTGAATCACGCAGCCGTTCCCCCCCCCCTTTACGCCCCCCTACCCCCGGGGGTGACGTGTATACAACAGTTCCACGCCGCGGCTCCACCGGTGATTGTTAATAAGTGGAGTGCCTTCCTTCGCCCCCCGCCCCCTGTGTTTGTTAATAAGTGGCGTGCCTGGACCCCCACGGTGGTGAATGAAGTCTTGAGTCGGTCTAGGTGTTAAGTCGACGTACACCAGCCAGCTGGAGAGAACGATTGGGGGCGGGGATGTGGGGGTGTGGGGTTGAAGGCTGGGGTGGGGTATCGAGAGGGTATGACATCAGTTGTATCAAAGGTGCTCAAAGTGTCACAATTTTGGGGCATCATACTAGTACATTACTTAAACACAAATCCCAGAGACATTATTACATGACGCAATGGCGAGAAACAGCGAATCTAACAGTAAGCAAAGGGAGGGTTCTCCAAGGTGAACCAAGGGAATGGTTCTCAAATATAAGCAAAGTAGTCATGCTCATAAATAATAAATGGATGATCCTAAAATGTAACAAATGAGAAGTTTTTTTTGTTTTACAGGTTATCAAGGGAGGGGTTCCGAAAAATAAAAAAAAGGAGGGTCTCTCAAAGGTAACCAAAAGAGGGTTTCTCGAAGGTGCAAACATTAGAAGCACTCAATTTAGAAGCGAGATTTAAAATAAGTTAATGGTGAGAATTTATAAATAACCCACTTGGTCATATAATCCAAAAATCCAAACCCCCTCACATTCGTGCCTCCTTTTTCCACCCTTCCCTCAAAGTTATCCCCCCTCCCAACTGCCCGCTGGTCTGTCACCGTCCACCCAACATGTAACGAACCCTTCTGTCCCCACAGTAAATACCCACTCCAGGACCACGCCCCTGTCATTTCAATCAGACCAAACCCACAATTTTTTTCTTCTTTTGAGACACACTGTATATTTACAACTGACGGATCCAAGCCACCAGAACCAAGCGGTTCTCAATACGATACCCCCAGTCATTACCGTCTCGACATCCCTGCTATTAATTGGGGTCGGCATGATCTAAATCACTACGAACAATCCCACAACAAAACAAACAAACAAACAAAAACACAAACACACGTGACAATCAACGAGATGGAACTGAAATTGCGTGGCGTGCCGGCGAGGGCTGAACTTTAGACGGATGGTGGTAATGATGGTCAACTGGTGATTTTTTAGACCACGAAATGGTATACTTTGTGATGGAGATTACCCCCCTCCCCTTATCCACCCAGCGCCTTTACCTCCTACGCCCCCCCCCCAATCCTCGCCAACCGGTGCCGATGAGGAAGATGAGTTGCGGGTATTGCCCCCCTGACCAAAGGGCGGTAATTGAAATCCGGGTGATTTGGGGGGATGATCTTCCGCTGGAAATTGTCCGCTGATTTATTTGGACTCGTTTAGACGTCAGCGAAATCGGCCCAGGTCACGTGAGGCGTTTGGCGCAACATGCGAGCCTTTCGAAAGGCAGATTTAATCGGCGCCCGAACTGAACTCTTTTTTTTGGGGAGGGGAAATGGGGGGAAAAGGGGAGGGATTGGGAAAGGGGGGGGGGCATCTAAGATTTAGCAATCCAGTAACCGTTAATCTTCAGTGTTTTTTTAAAGTGTACAAACATTATCCATGCATTACGTGGAGGCGGCAGGGGCGGTACAAACCTGTAAACCATTTTAAGAAACGCCTGAGTAAGGTATAGCTCAAGAATGAATTCTGAATCAAAACCAATCAAACAGAAAAAAAACTATTTTTAAAAAAACGTGAAAATATACCAACCATAATGAAATTCCCACCAATCTGAACGCCCCCGTATCAATGAAATATATCAACCCGTGTTAAATTTCACCACCTTTAATACCGATACGGTACCGCGCGTTGCATGCCGGTTGAAATAACTGATCATTGTGTGCATCACAGATCTACCGTGGCGATCGATGACCGTGACACAAGCGCACTGAGAGAATCGTTCAAGCGAGTCAATCATGCTCCTCACCCTCCCCCCCTCCCCCCACCATTAAAAAAAAGCCACCACGAACAACACACAAAGTTATTAAAACTGAAGTATGACAATTAGAGTTTTATAAGGCTAAACAAAAGTTGATAATATGTAAAACAAAAGCTGATATTATATAAAACAAAAGCTGATGTAATATAAAACAATGGTTGATATTGTATAAAACAAAAGTTTATATTATATAAAATAAAAGTTGATATTATATAAAACAAAAGTGGATATTATATAAAACAAAAGTTGATCTATAAAATGTGATAATTACAAAAGTTGATAAATAGAAAAGTTGGTGCATACAAAATTTGATATATCCAAAAGCTGATACAATCAAAAGTCCATTTATACAAAAGTTGATATATTCAAAAGTTTATAATTTTCAGGTTTTCATGGCAATCTATGGTATTGATGCGATGTCACTCGTCACCACGTTGGTGGGCCCTAATGGAGTGAGAGGAGTTAGGGAGTGTGGAGGTTGGAGGCCCTAATGGAGTGAGAGGAGTTAGGGAGTGTGGAGGTTGGGGGCCCTAATGGAGTGAGAGGAGTTAGGGAATGTGGAGGTTGGGGGCCTTAATGGAGTGAGAGGAATTAGGGAGTGAGGAGGTAGGAGGCCATAATGGAGTGGGAGGAGTTAGTGAGTGAGGAGGTAGGAGGCCCTAATGGAGTGGGAGGAGTTAGGGAGTGTGGAGGTAGGAGGCCCTAATGGAGTGAGAGGAGTTAGGTAGTGAAGAGGTTGGAGTTTTATTGCAAACAATACATCTTTACTCTTCCTCCCCTCTCACCTCTTCTATTTTCAAACCCTCATCCTCCCTCCCTCTCTTCTCCCTACCCCTATCACTCCCCCCTCCTCCTCCACTTACTGTCCCCGTGGATCAGACCTCCAATCAAACTTGATCGCTGGCTTATGACCAGATCACGATGCGTGACGGACCCTCCCTGGCGCCCTCCCGCTTCCCCCCTCGGTTGGTGGGCGAGGGAGGGGGATGGGGGAGGGGAGGTAATCATAATGGTTGACTGCTCGCTCATTGTTTTACCCGCTGACGTGACTCCTAACTCACTCAGGGGCGGGGATATTGGGGGCGGGGGGGGGATGTCTTGTTGATGCACGTCCACTGTTTATCACAAAAAACATTCATCATTGAAACAATGAGTGCAGGGGCGTCCCTGTGAGAGCCACGCGACCCGGACCCCGGCATTTGGGGAGATTAGAGATTATCCCAGAGATGGGTACCAGGAAATGGGGGGGGGGTGGGGGGTATGCCCCGAATGGTGAGGTGGGGTGACTTGGTTTGACCATCGGGTGATAAGAAATAAAGACGGACAAAACTCTTGTTTTGTTTTTTTAAAAACAAAGTTAAATTATTGGAATGTTGTCGTGCCATTATTTGCTGTTGTTTTTTAACCTCTAGTGTCTGGTGAAACTGTTTGATCCGGGGCCCATCCCATTTCACTTCTGCAAATGTGACGAGGTGGGATTTCAAACATTTATTTCATCGGCGTCTATAATGGTGTTGGTGGCGGGTCAGCACAGGGTCGATGGTGGCGCAGATGGTGAAGCTGGTGATGATGATGGGGTGAAATGACGATGGTGATGTGGTAGTTGATGACGGTAATGGGGTGGCTGACGCTGGTGATTATTTTGGGGTACATCATGACGGTACGAGGGGAATGATGTTGGTGTAGATCATGGCGTAGATGATGATGATGGGGTAGAGGTTATCACCGAAACGTCATGCACAACCCTCAAATGATCCCAACTGCTACAGCACAAAATTTACCACTCGCACGGCAGCTTTACTACATCCCTTGCTGTATACTTGCAAAACTTCGCGGAGCTCTCATAGCACGGCCACTGGCAGTGAGTAACAGGTGGCGTTGGAGGATGGGGGTGCGACGGGGTGGGGGACGGGGGCGGTTAAATCAAGGGCGTTTTCATTGTCGTTTTATGGTTTACGGACTGATCGATCTGTTGTTTGTCACCAGGGGGCGCTTAAACCCATCGCGCCTGGTTAATGGCCTCGACAGCATGCTCGGCATGTTGCCACCAACACTTTGGAGCGGTTGACGAGTCAGACAGACGCTACCATCCCTTCTCTTTATATATATATTTTTTAAAAAGAAGAAAAAAAGCAAAAGAGCGTATCGCCTCTATCGACAGCGCATCTACAATAAGGGGTGGAATCGAAATCATTAAACGCGCGTTCGATACCGATTGTGAATAGCCATGAGCGATTATGGTACCACCCAAAGACTTTTAAAATTTTGTCTACGAATCCAAATCCATAAAAGCGAGCTAGAGCCTTGGAAATCCGCCCTTGTTTATTGCCGGTGGTTTGTTTTAAATTTTTAAATGATCGGAAGTCATGTCATCATTATTATTTATGCACTTCATTTGGGTGAGTCTCGAATACGCTGTTAAAGGCTCAAAAGTTTCGAAACGACTCCAAACCCCAGGTGTCGTCCAGATATTATTCTTCAAACCGAACTCACCCCCCCCCATCCGGCCAGTAGCCACCGCCACCACTGGGAAGATGGAAAAGATACACGAGTGTCCGCGAATGGGTAGTAGCTGTGTGGCCAACACCTAGCGCTAATTAATCCAGCACGAGCTTATTACATGATGAAACGAGGGCCGTGGCGTACTCGTGTCGGCGGAGGTGTTACGGGGTCTGGATTTTTGTCCAGGTTGTATGATTGGATCTTCCACGCGTCACTCGGGGGGTTGTCACAGGTTGACAGGAATAACACTGGCCCCCGACCCCTACCCCACCCACTCCCAGCATTTGTGTGTGTGTGTGTTTCGCCACAGTGGTTGTTGGTATGATATTAAAAATGATGTATCATTACAATAATAGAAAGAATGTTGAGAATTCGGGATAATTTTTACAGAAAACAGGGACCTGGATAAGTGGATATGTCAAATGGATCGTGGATAAATTTCCGCTGTTAGTAAATAGCTCATGCTTAACCCCCCTCAACATTCCTAATATTTTTAAACTTTAAAAAATCATTTTAGAACATCTCATTTCTAAATGTAATATAATGAGCTAGAGATAGGTATGGAAATAATATAAAAACAGACAATTAGACCAAATAGACCTTTAGACAAACAATTAAATAGACCAACAGTCAAATAGACCAACATACTAATAGACCTAACAGACCAACAGACTGATACACCAACAGACCAACAGACAAATAGACCAACAGATCAATAGGCCAACATACAAATTGACCAACAGACCAATAGACCAACATACAACAGGCCAACATACCAAACAGACACTAAGGGTCAGATCTCGTACCTGGGTACTCACCTAGGTAGCCAAAACCTGGTCCCATCAGGTCCGGACTATCACCAAGCTCCTCCCCGGGCCTCAGGGCGCGCATCCGTCGAGGGTTGCGGAAAAAATGCCGCCGTGCGCCCAGGGCGCTCAACTGCTTCATGCGCCGCTCCTTCGACCTGCGGTTCTGAAACCACACCTGGAAAATGGACAAAAATACAACAACCATAAGAAATGATGCAATCGGATTAGTATCGAATTTAAGAATTGTTTTTTTGTGTCGTGCGTATGACAGCTTTGGATGGTGGCCAATGGCCTGTCCAATCTCGGTTCGAACTTACTCCGTCAAGAATTGACAATGTTGATGTAACCGAAATTGACAATGTCATTGCCATACAAACTGACATTGCCATTGTGTCACATTAGTTGACAATTTATTTGTTAATTTAAATTGTATAATTTTTTTTATAAATATATAAATATTTTGATCGTATACACAACTTTTCGACGCCTGAACCTTGAATGACCCTTAAACAACTCCACGAGACCTCCACCCACAGGATTGTCCTCATGGAGACCAAAGCATGTCCTCAAGGACACTAATGCGTGTCAAGGATACCGAAGCTCTGAGCACAAAAAGTCTGAAAGTTTTCCGAAACCGAAAGTGTCGCTTATCTTTAATTATTTCTGACACCTCATTAATTACAAGACGTGATTCAGTTTATCTTTTTATTTCCCGCCTCGCACCACCTCGCACCCCATATTTTCTTTGCCCTCTGATTTTCCCCGAATGCGCACCAAGCCTGATCCGACCCGCCCCATCTTCCCTAACTGGCCATAAATGTCCCGCCATGACACGGACGTGTCAGACCTGTTTCCAAACTCGCGGAGAATTTATGGACTGTGGGGTCAGTAGTAGACCAACACCGTATTATTGAGGTGGACAGGGGTCAGTAGTGGAACTACACCGCGTCATTGAGTTTTTACAGCAGGCGACACCCGAGAATTTGCAGTGACCGCAGCGCGTCACTTCCTGCATGCGGCCATGGTGGGAGGACGCCATCGGAGGGGGGAAAGTATCGCGCTGTACAAGATATCACACGAGTTACCTTCCCATGTTACACCAACAGCGACTTCTGCTCTCCATCTAATCCCGCCCCGCCGGAGCACGTCACTGAAATTCCCATTGCAAGATTTTAACAAATTAGCCGGTGAGATTTTCTTAGCCACAAACAAGGGAACATGGTGCATCAAAAATAGTTCCAGAGGAATGGCTTAAGATATTATAGATGTCTAGACAGAGTTCCCCCAGGATATAAGACTTCTGGAGACACTGGCCCAGGATAGAGACGCCTCGAGAGAGTGGCTTAAGATATAGATGCCTAGACAGAGTTCCCCCAGGATATAAGACTTCAGGAGACACTGGCCCAGGATAGAGACGCCTCGAGAGAGTGGCTTAAGATATAGATGCTTAGACAGACTTTCCCAGGATACACAAAAATCTCTCCAAACGTCATCGTAAATTCATTTCAGTGACGACACTTCCCGGAGTTCTATCACTCAACCATCAAAACGAAAATTTACGTCAATCAGGTCACCACTACAAGCCAACCAGCACAACCACATAGGTATCCGATCCGTGTCCACGCCACACAACCTCTCCAACCCCACAAACACATGTGAGGACTACAACTCGACGTGTCAGCTAGCTACCTACCATTCACAAGTAACAGTAACGGTTAAATAAAAACTGTTTCTTTCTTTCTCTATCTTTTTC
This sequence comes from Ampullaceana balthica, assembly GCA_944989445.1. Lineage (NCBI taxonomy): Eukaryota > Metazoa > Mollusca > Gastropoda > Lymnaeidae > Ampullaceana > Ampullaceana balthica. Next base: position 224,101 of record CALYLW010000705.1, read on the forward strand.
TTTCTTTCTTCTTCTTTTTTTGTTCTTCTCTCCCTTTCCTTCTAAGCTTTACATTTCGAGATTTCTATACAAGTGCTGAGATCTGATCCACGGCCAGGGGAGATAAGTTGCCAGAGGTTTTGTTGGAAAAAAAAGGGTCTTGCGACTCCTAAATACTGAGGCTTCAGTGCAAATTCATTGCAGTCCCACAGAAGACAAAGTCGGTTCTTAGTCCGTCGGTGACTCTTCTAACGCGCCTAATCTACATCCCACGGCCCTCGCCATACAGTCGGCAAGTGATATAAAAGATACATTTTTGACGTGCAAAGCCACACAAGCACTTAAGCGAACAATAGGGGATGTTATATAAAAAGAGGGAAGCACTCTGCTTGAAGAAAAAATTTCTGAAATTTAAATGTGTTGTTTATTTATTTAATTTTTTAATTTGAAAAAAATTATACTAATCACCGTTTAATTTTAAATGAAAATAAAAGGCTACATTTGAATCAAATAAGTGAACAACTGATAAAATCACTCAAAAACATCTTTAGTGCATTGACGCAGACCGCTAATCGTCATTTGGTTCATTCAAGGAAGAACGCGGACGATACTATTGCAAAAGTCGCAGATAAGACACACCCTCTTTGAGACACACAAACAACCCTCGTCGGATTCTCGTGTGTAGTGTACTCATTTCTCGACTAAATAATAATCAAAACCGGAGCGTAATAATATAACAACTCGCCAATAACCCAAGTTCTGCTTCGCTCAAGCAATCGTTTGATAACAATCCCCAAGGAGGATTCCTACCGGATCTGACGTCACGTATATGTTGCATAATAGTATCTTCTTTGAGTTTGAGAATCAAAGACCTGGAGGCGACGCCACACCGCGTTACATAGGAGGGGCGCGTCTACTAGACGACAGCCCCCTATCATCCTGTTGTGACAGTGTGGGGAGTGTCCCAGCGCCCTCAACACTATCGAATATCTCACTCCCCTGGGCGCCTACTCTCTTGTCTCTGTCTCTCTTTGGATTTGGGAGAAAGATGGAAAGATGATAAAAGATTGTTGGATTGTTGGTATATATTTATCTGATTAAGAAAGCTACATGTCAGAATCGAACAGAGGTGATTGGAGGTCAAGGGGGACCACTGAGGCGATTGGAGGTCAAGGGTGGACCACTGAGGTGATTGCAGGTCAAGGGTGGACCACTGAGGTGATTGCATGTCAAGGGAGGACCACTGAGGTGATTGCAGGTCAAGGGTGGACCACTGAGGTGATTGCAGGTCAAGGGTGGACCACTGAGGTGATTGCAGGTAAAGGGTCATGGACCACTAAGGTGATTGCAATGATGTGATTGCAGGTCAAGGGTGGACCACTGAGGTGATTGCAGGTCAAGGGAGGACCACTGAGGTGATTGCAGGTCAAGGGTGGACCACTGAGGTGATTGCAGGTCAAAGGTGGACCACTGAGGTGATTGCAGGTCAAGGGTGGACCACTGAGGTGATTGCAGGTCAAGGGTGGACCACTGAGGTGATTGCTGGTCAAGGGAGGATCAGACTAGCTGGACAGTGCGGTCGGGTAGTAGTAGAATGGCGCGAAAAACTCGTGGTACATTCACATTCATTCATTAAAAAAAGGGAAACTGGCTTACATGAAGCTTCTAATGACTAATGTCTTCCAGAACATTCTTTTGAAATTAAGACTTTCTAAAAAAAATACGCAGGATCCACACATCCGCACACACTTGATGACATACATAGATACACAGACACATGCAGACGCACACATACACAAGGGGTTAACACATACACGCCAGACACTGTGTCAACCAGATAGTTAACACAGACATACTTGACACAGTGTCAACCAGATAGTTAACACAGACCGACTAGAATCATTGTCAACCAGACAGTTAACACAGACACGGTGTCAACCAGACAGTTAGCGCAGACACGCCAGTCACAGCGTCAACCAGACAGTTAACACAGACTCACCAGACACAGTGTAAACCAGACAGTTAACACAGCCACGCCAGTCACAGCGTCAACCAGATAGTTAACGCAGACACACCAGACACAGTGTCAACCAGATACGCAAACCACCATAGCTAGACTGTGAGGACCCCAATCGCTCACAGCCTTTCTTATTTACCTGTTTGTTTACTCCCCCCTAGTGGGCCCCCGGCCATAAAGTAGCCCTCGCCCCCCCCCTTTTTTTGGGTGTGTGACGGAATGAATGGATAAAAAGGGACGTAAGTATGTGCGAGGCGAACAAGAGTGATGGTCCTTTGATCTCTGTTTGGGGTTCGTGCTGGGACGTGCGCGCGCGATTGAAAACATAACCATTTGTTAGTCATGCCCCCTTCGGTGTCGGTGCGCACACATGCACGTTATTACGGTGTGAATTGTTCATCCTTCATGGGAGACGGCTGCATGGCTAAAGGAGCCGTTCATATTGAGACTTTAAATAAGAAGAAAAAAATTCCGAAGATACTCTGCCACCACTGAACGGCTTCACCACGGCCATCGAAGAGTTTAACAACACCCCCGTGATAGGTGACTCGGATACGCGGGGTGATAGGATACACGTGATAAGTCTGCGCGTGAATTGTGCTATTGTAATTTGGAAAGAATTTGGGATACGAAAGAAATGAAGGAGAGATCTGAGTATAGACAGACTGGTGGGAGAATAGATAGACGGGTGGGAGAATATATAGGGGAGGGGAATTGAAAGAAGGGGGGCGGGTTAAAATCGAAGAAAGATTAGGAGAATGTGCCGATAAATTCAAGGGAGGCGGCTTCATGTCAAAATGACTTGAAACTCTGAGAGCTTAAAAGAAGGAGACGAGGAGAGTAAGATATATTGTAAGAGAAACACGTATATTCATATCAGAAGAAAGAAACAAAGATGAAATTAGTCAGACTCAAGGAGATACGAGAACGAGGTATGAGGCAGAAAGAGGGAGAGAGAAAGAAAGAGAGAAAGGAGTGAGATGGGGCGAAATTAACCAAGTGCGTGATATCAGCCACAGGTGCGCATTAAGGCGCATGCGTAATTCAAAACTCCAGGAAACATTACTCGGCTCATCAATAAAGTGTCCTCCCAACGCCCCCACCCCCTTTCCCCACATAACTCCTCGCGCCACACACGAAAAGAGACCTCGCTCGAGTCTCGGCCTGGAACGGCACCGTAACTCTTCCGTCGTAACTCTCGTGGGGAACCCATCCCTCCTTCCGCCTCCGTACCGTGACAGAGCGTCACTGGGGTTGACACCGGAACCGAGAATTGAAGGAGACAAGGGTCGAGGGTGGGACGCTAATGCCCGAGGTGTGCTGGAAAGCCTTGGCGTGGTAACCAAAGACCGAGAAGAGCTCGGCAGTCGATGTCAAAGACAGTAAATCTGGTCTTCAGGATGGCATATAAAGAAGAAGGTTTTGTTTTGTTTTTTTTTGGTTAATTTTTTAAAAAAGGGAGGAAATCCCAAAAAATCCTTACACCATCAACTTGATTAAACTTGGGGGGAAAGTTTTGTAAATGAGATTAAAACGCCAACGATGAAATGTAATAACAGTAGGAGAGCTATAGGCAATGTTTAGAATATACCATCATACAAGACAGGCGTTTACTACTCTCAGTTCCATCATTTCATAGAAGGGGTTGTCGGGAAAAAAAAGCACGGCTATTTCGTAATACGGTCCACCAATTTTATCATAACGGGAAACGTCGTCTATATACATAATGTTACCATTACAGGGTTTCTATAGCTATAATATGTACCTGTATATCAATAACAGCATAAGGAAGTAGCGATACGCGTGCGAAATTCTTAAGCTTTTTGTCTTGGTCAAACAAACAATTCAGACTGATACTAACTTAGAATTGACACCTTCCAATATAATAGTCCTAACATAATAGCCGGATCAAGGGATTCACATCTGAATGATTGTTCCAACTGATGTTCTATAAATAGATTTCCACCATGAAATGACTGATCCTGTACGGCGCAGATAGTTTTCAACTTTTTCCTGGATTAATATTATTATAATGTTAAAACTGTAAAAAAAACTAAGCAAGAAATTCCTTTTAAAATCTATTTCACGCATATTGATATGTTGAAATGCAGTCACAATAGTTAAGCTTTTATGATAATAAGAGCAACAAAGCCCGTCCAAGGACGTTCCGCCACCGTTCGGTGGCATGTTGTAACTCCCCTCCAACAGCCGTCTCGACCGACATACGTCGGTGAATCACGTCAAAAATACTATTCATTATAGTTAAAATAAATAACTCGTAAAAACAGAGCTTTTGACTATAAATCCCAACGCGCATAATTCAAAATAAAGTCTTGGAAGAAATACTGCACCAAAAATAACTCGTTGTGAACTTCCGCGTAAACGTGTTCAATATGATTGGCTGTAGGAGTCATGTGTGTTTGAGGGACCAATCGCTATAGATGATCGGACAGAACGGACAGAAACTTGCCTTTTATTATATAGGATGGCACACGTGGGAGAGGGGGGGGGGAACTCTCACAATATCGCTCCTTCTAGCAAGCCTTAGGACAGACTTAAACATAGACGGACGGATGATGCAGAGAAAGATCTGCAGCAACTGGGCATTAATCTATGAGAAGAAAGGCGTTGGCTGGGACTGAGTGGAAGGAGGTGGTGAGGCGGGGGCGGACGACCCACCGCCCTCCCCTCAGGTACGCCGCTGACGAGGACACACGTGACACTGACATCTTAAGTCAAGGGTGTCGTTGTTTATGGCGAGACGTGGGTGTCCGGGGGGAACCGTAGCGTTGCCATCAGGTGTTAAGTTCAAGAATTCTAGACATCGGTTCCCCCCCCCCGCCCAACACTTCTCCATCCTTTCCGTACAGACGAGGCACTGACTTAATGCTGTATAGGGATAAGGTCATTCCCGGCTTCTCCTCCCCCTCCCCACCTCCCTCTCGCCTCCACCCCCCCCCCTTTACGGTGTCGCAGTCAACGAGGGGAGGTCAATTTATCGCCGCTTGCGTCTATTCTCGAGGCTTGTCAGAGCGATTAAAAGCCCCCCAAGTTAACAGTTGGAGGACATTAACTTCCATGTCTAACGCTCAAACGAGTTCCTACTTCTAAGAAGAATATAAAAAAAAGTTGTGTTGTTGTTATTTCCGAATTAGATCTTGAACAATCATTGATTATGAAAGCTGTGAAACAAGTAAGGAGTCCGCGTTAACCGCATCGCATGGGTCAATTTTCTTATTTCAACCAAATCATTGATTGTTTTGTGTTTTAGTTGGGTTTTTTTTTAGGAAGTTCCGTCACCTGCGGCATAAGTGTCCCCGCCATGTGAACTAATTTCTCATTCCGATTACATTTTAAAAATGGATCCGCCTGTGTGTGTGTGTGGGGAGGGGGTGATATGGGGGACCTCCCTGCTAAATCAACACCCCTCACCACTCACACTGGTTACGCCATTAACATACTTCGACTTTACAGCCCTCGGTGGTAGATCGTCGACATGTATTTTACGACGAAGTGATCAGTTTCGACAAATTGACGGGTACGCAAATACGCATTCTTTTTTATTTTTTTAAAAAATATTTTTTTAAATTTAATTATTTTTTTTAAAGAGGGTGTGTTGAAAACCTGAGCCTGGCACATTAAGACGCCCTTCACCCCCCGGGTCTATGAGGTGAAATTTGTAACAACGGTTGGCACTTAAGCATCGCGTTACGTTGTAACGACTGCCAGTGGTAACACTAACTCTCAATGGTTGTAAGCACTCTTCGGAAATTCCCGTTTGTCCTCGAGTGATTTGCAGCTTTCGTTGCTGCCATTGTTCACTTTGTCTATTGTAGAAGGGGGTTTAAATAAAGGTAAACTGTGATTGTATTTAAACATAAGTGGAGATAGACACTTCTTGTAAAGACAATTTCAGACGTGAATTATTTTTGTTAAAACCATTGGGCAGCGATTAATAGTGCAGCGTTCTTTTAGGGATTTACGACAGACGCAGTAAGGTGAAAATACCATTGTCTCGTATATAGGTCAATAAGTGGTCAGACAGTGGTCAAAAATGGTAAAATAGCGGTCAAACAGAGGCCAAACAGTGGTTAAACAGTATAAGTATAGTAGATATATGAGATGCAATGAGGGTATGTATGAGCCTGAGAAGATGCCACAAAACAACGAACGTTGCGCCAAAGAGCCTTCTTCAACGAACAAATAGAAGAAGAAAAAATAAAAAAAATAAAACTAATACAATGAAATTAAAACTTAGCTGCGGTGTAATGAAAAGTCGAAAAGAGCCAAACAGTAATAAAACAGTGGTCAAAACAGTGGTCGAACAACGGCCAAACAGCAATGCCATAGTACACACGATGATTGCATTTATTGCCATAGTTACATCCCTTGCCACCAAGAGTGAACAGTTTTTCCCCCTCGCCAGCCAGCTCCTAAAGACACGGCTTGCACTCGTTTAAATCAACATACACCTCGGAGATGTCTAGGATCTTGAACAACGAGTTCCCCCGCCCCAACGATACACCTATGTGGCTGAATCTCTCACAAACACACGCACAAACTCCGTAGTCATTAAATTCAAAAAGGAAAAGAAAAAGGAGAACACAATCCGCTAAGATATAAATAAATGGGTGCGAAAAGATGCAACAAATCCTTTGAGCTGCACCTAAAAAGCAACAGGCTCGCGAAGAGGGTGCTCGTGATAAGACGAGGCTCGAGTGAGGGTGTTTGAAAGCGAGGACCACCACTCGTTTCATTTTTCTCGACGCCAGAGGTAAACTTGGAGGGTTACTCGGTAAATCCCACAAGGGACACTTAAGTAACCTACCCCCACCCCCCCACCCTCACACATACAAGGAAAAAAACGTTTACTTCCCACCCCCCACGTTCTTTACATCGGCGACCTGTCATACCCCCGCCGTGTCCGCCCCTGCTCTCAAAGGTTCTGAAGTGGGTGATGGTTGTATCCGCCCTCGAGATTATCCTCGCCCGACACACTATTATCCATTTACAATGTTATCTTGGCATCTCTCTCTCTCTCTCTCTCTCTCTCTCTCCTCTCTCTCTCTCTCTCTCTCTCCTCTCTCTCTCTCTCTCTCTCTCTCTCCTTGTGTGTATCAATATTCTACTTATACTATACTTACAGTGCTGGAAAACTCTCAAGGATTTTTGTATTGAACTTCCTTAACTTTTACTTCCTTGTCATTTCTTTGCATCTAGTGTTGGGGGTGGGGGCTGGGGCTGTTTATCTTTCTGTTACTTTTTTATTTTTTTTAGTGACAACACACCAAACAGAGCAACACGGTTCGACATTCTGTAACAACATATACGTCATCAACAACCGCAACAGCCAACAACATCCCCACCAACCGAAATCCCCGACGACGACTTACTCGACCCCTTCACCCTCCCTACACCCTCGGCGAGGTGAGCTGACCAACGGATGGACACGCCGAACCCAATTAATGTTATGGTCGCGCAACCACGACGCGAGGCCGCTCCGAGGGCCATAAAACGGCCATTTGTATTCAGCGTGCATTTTGCGACGTCGTATGTTATTCAAGAGGGAGCACGCGCAAAAACATCAGCCGAATTGCAGAGCTGTTCGTGCCGAACTCACTTATCTCCGCCGAGAGCCGCTCGCCCGATATTAGCAGACGTGGAAAACGCCTGCCACCAAAAGAGACTGGATTGTGGGCCATTGAAGAAATTTAAATTGTGTGTGACTTTAAAGTTGTAAGAGTTTATTTTCAGACGCGGTATTACACTTTATAACCAATATAAACTTCCAACTTAAGATAGTAGTTCAACACTTGTAACCTTTTAGCAACGATCAAGTGGAAATGAAAATCAAGAAAATAAAATTGTGCTAAAATTTAAATATAACCAAGGTGAGAAACAAATTTCAGGAATCGCCGCAGATGATATTTTTAAAAATATTAAAATTTAAAGGGAAGAAAAGCTAAAAAGCTACCGACAAAGAGTAATGCCACCGTCGGTAACATTCCCAAAGACTCGAGACGAGTCAATCCGTCCACCCACCGCCACCAAACCGAACCTTCAAACGAGCCCTTGTTTACATTTAGCCCCCTGTTGCACTCGCCGTCCCCTCGGCCTCCGGTTTAGCATTTAGATAGGCGGCTCCGAAAAGCCGCAAACGATCGGCTCCGTCCCTCCCTGAAACTCGGGGCAGCTGGGAGACGCGCACGCTCCAGAGGGCGGAATTAAAGGACACGACGCCTGGCTGGACACACAAATGAGTCCTCGGTGCCCCGGGGGATTCCTCCTCCTTCGGGGGGCGATGAGACGAGAGAATGAAAACTCTGGAACCGGCCATGCTAAAACTGTCATTAAGGTCCGTTACTGTGGGCTGAGGGTGGGGTTGTGGCGGGTGGGGAGACCACCAGTGGGGGGGGGACACGAGACGCCGGATGAAATACGCTATAGGACTCTCTCCAGCGTTAAGATTCATTCCCCTGTCTCCCGGAATGTGTCTCCACGAGGGCTTTAATTCCCGCATCTCGTTTGCACGTGAGTTTGTGGGTTGGTTGGTTTGTTGTTATTTTAAAAGACGGCCTCCCGACCAAGTATTCTCCCTTAGTTGTTTGTAAGTTTGCTGCATGGAAAAAATTAGTTTGCCGACCTATTTCCGATGTTCTGGAGATCATTCATATAAACCATCTGCATTTGGCCACTAACTTTAACACTAACCCCAGACTTAACCCTAAGATCAACCCCAGACCTAACCCTAACACTGGCGACTAGCTTGACCACACGTCAACGTTTATAAGTGGACTGACCTCGCTGACACGGAAGTTACTAAAGGTTCGGCTAACTTCCAGACATTATTGGATAGTACCTTCTGACCCACGTATCCGGCTGACTGACCTCTCGCGGTCAGACACCCTGGGGGGCATCTGATTTTTGCTTGAGTTTCAAACGTTTTTGATATACGATTCGACCTTCGGCAAGCGATGGAGTTTTTAAAAGAAATGCTAAATGTTGAACAAAGAAATGCTAAATGTTGAACAAAGATGTTAATGAATTGTGGCTAACATGTATTAAAAACATTTTCAGGACTCGCTTACTATAATAGAGTCGGAAAATGTTGTAAATAACTTTTAAAAGGTCATTTCGTCCCAGAGAAATTTATCATACTCTGCACGGTCAGATTAAAGAGGCGTTATCTTCGTCTCCATTATGGCGAAGGACCCGCTGACCCACACGGCCGAGGATCGGGCGAGGGCCCGTAGTAGAATGTACCACACCGTCCGCATGGACGGGCCGCTAACGCGAATTCAACTAGACGAGCGGAAAAGACGGCGGACGATAAGACGGTCCAGATCGGGGCGATAAGTAAGACGATAAAACACGGCGCAGGGGCGGCGGCCCGAGGTCACGGGATTGGGGTGGCGGAAGGAGAGAAGCGGCAATGGTCACGTGATTTGCGGCCCTCGGTACCCCTCGTCTGAGACTGTAACCTCCACGAGCGTGTAGTTAGAATACCTCACGGTTCTTAAGAGTCAAAGCTCATATTCAGTCACTACACCAACAACATTGACATATTAAGGTTCTAGCTAAAAAATCATACTAAATTCCTGTCAAAAATTAATATATTCAAGAGGAAGCAGGGAACAACTTGAAACCTCACCACTTTTGTCCGGTACATAAAGGTTTGCTTTCTGCCTAATAATCTCACATTTTTATAAAGCAAGAGTCTCTTACATCGTGCAACCGTATTCCGCCCTTGTTTTTAGACCCCACACCACAACCGCTCACCTCCCCCAGCACATTACCCCATAACGTCCACCCAGACCAATAACCAGCGCTATTAATGACGTTCCGTCCAAACACGCCGCGCGGGAGTGGACATTTGCGACAAATTAGTGACCACTATTGGTCGGCCGGCGCGGAAACAGGTCAAATTGATGGACAACCAAGAGGTCGTATCTTGAGGGTTATGAGACCTATTTGTGTGGGGAGTGGAGTTAATGAAAGAAGGGAAAACCTCGAGCGGACGGGCGAGGGCGGTAATGCTCGTGCGAGCCGAGAGCGAGAGAAGACGGCTCGAGACTTTATGGCCGCCGTTAAATAACGGGACATGCAGCGCAGGGCTGGAGATAAAGATGGAACCGTTGGGTTTCTTGAGCGATGCCAAGTAGATTTTGATCTACCGATTTCTCGAGGACGGGCTGGAATTGGGGGGGGGGACTGTAGCTGATAATTTCAACCTGTCGATTCAGCGCTAGGCACAGAAATAGAAGATACAGAGCTTGTAAAACGACAATTGAAGGATTTAATTAAGACAACCAGAGTTTGTTGAAAAAAATTTAAAAACATAGTATATGAAAACGAATTCCGCTCAGAAGCGTAAATTTCGTCACACTGTGTTAAGCCTTTATGGCTCTAGGACTCTTAAAAATTTTAGGGATATGAATAACCCGATGACGTAGTAGTTCCCCAAGAATTTGACGTCAGTCTCTCTGAAGACGAGCACCGGGACAAGAAGTCTGGATATCACCTGGGAGCCTCTGTAGTCAAGTAGGTCATCTCCTTCGAGTCCGTCGTTACCCGAGTCTCTCAATTTACCTGAATGACGTCATCTTGGTTGCACACCGATGCTGGCGTGAAGCTACTACAACAACGTTCATTTTTTGACGGACCACCTGCAGCATTCAATTATTTCAAGGTACCTTATCTTTGGTAAGATGTTTTATTAATGTGTATAAAAAGACGGCGCTAGTTAGGGCGCCCCGCCTTGACGCTGGTAGGGGCGCATGGCGTAGTGGTAGTTATAATGAGCATCTTGAGTTTTAAATATTATTCTTAAACATTAAAAAAATATGCAAAAAATAACCTCCACCAACCTGCACACACCCCAACGCCACTCAACACCCAGCCCCCCATTACAACTCTCAACCGTCCACGCCCACGAAGCAGATTGTCTTATCACGCTGCGCCCTTATTTTCACTCCATCGGCACCGCCGTTAATCAAAACACAAAAGCCATCGCCAGTGTCGGATCCCTACCAAGAATTGCCTCGCTCTAATAAACATTAAGGGGTTAAAAAAAAACTTCAACTCACAAAAATATCTAAACCAAAATAAATGAATGTAAAAGACAACCCCAAAAAATAAACCAACAAAACAAAACAAAAAACAAAGCCACAAAAAAAAACTAAAACAAAAAATCAACAAGCAGTTGGGCACGATTTCCTGGAGAGTGTGAGAAATAGTAGACAAGGGCATGTCAGACCGATAAAAGTCGTCTCGTCTTACCACTGCGCCACGGTCGGCGAGAAGGGTTTCTTTCAACGCGAGTTGTTTGATATAGGGGCACTAGGTGACTTGTTCGTTCTTTTTTTTAAACCTATATTTATTATCAGCGCCGAGTTCGGGGCCCTCGTTTGAAGCTCGACAGAAACGGTCATCGCCGCGATAGCTTTCTGGAATCTAAGGTTACATCTCGTGGAGGCCGAGCCGAGCTCGTGGGAGTGGATGTCATGTTTTTAGTTGACGACCGCACGGCGAGGGAAACTATACCGGCTTTACTGTAGAAATATCCCAATCCGAACCGTTGACGTGAGGTCACGTGACGACTTCCGAGGTCATGGATTTACACGTTCGATGTTAGAAACAAGATGGTTAAGCCATGCCCGTAGACCGCTGTTGTTTATTGTATTTTATCTACTCTATGTCTATTCTTCGGTGGCGGACGTTCGCGAGGACATTGATCGATTAATCCGGTGTAAATCACAAAGTTTGAAGAATCACCTTTATCGCTATTATAATTTCGGAACCCCTATTGTGAGCCGTCTGCTGGCATAGAGCGACAATGTTGGGTGAATAATTTGGTTAAAAGATGTAGATCGAACACGTGTCCAAAAAAAGAACGATGCATTGGAATCAACCCATTTCAGTGTAAGATGTCCGAATGACGATTTCAGGTTCTTGTTTGTTTAAAAGTAGCCAGATTTTGTTGTTGTTGCAAGGATGACGTGGTGCAATATGGCAGTCAACATCCCCCACACACCACCCCCACTCCCCCCCACACACACAAGGCAGTCTCCTCATCCCATGTTTTCAGTGCATGGGACAGCATAATCAGCCCGGGGTAAAACAAAGCTTTGTGGAAGGGGGGCGGTAGGGGAGGGGTGTGTGTGTTGTGAATAAATTATGGCGAGAGAACTTCGTTTGGCTTGGAATGAATAACACGTGACTTTCCTCGCTACGGAGATTCTCGAGCATTTATGACGTCCCTTTCAGTCTCTTCAATGCGTCGAAACGCATGAATCGATGACGTCATTGTATTTCTAGTATCCGATAAAATTTCCGATAAAAGATTTGGTATGAGCCTCTTTCTGAAATGCTGCTGCGTTGAAAACCGACCGGCTAAAGTTTTAGCTATAAATTGTTTTAGTTGACTTGGGTTTAGTGTTTTACGCTGAAAGGGTGGGAGCCTATGGTTCCACGGAGGGAAATTAGGTGTTTTAAAAAAAGTATAACCTTTACTTTCGAAAGGGCCCCCGAACGAAAATCCCACTTAAAATCTCCCCCCCCCCGCCCTTTGCCCCACCAGGAGCCTTGTCCTCTCTACAGCACCCAACCCCAAGCCCCAGGTAACAACACCTGGCAGGGGCGAGGTCTCATGGTAGAAAATAAATGGTGTTTGTCATTACGCGGACCGGAATACACAAGTTCTCATGACATCATTTTATTTTTTCCTAGAACACTGTTTTCAGCATAAATGGAGTAGTAACAAAAATTTAGCAAAATATTTTGTCTCGGTCAAGTCCATTAAGTTCTATTGAGATATGCCCTTATAGGATAACCGGATATTTTCTTAGTATCTAAGTGAAATTGTTCCAACTGAATACCCGGATGTTTTACATCAAAAAAAATATTTTTAAAAAATGATTTACGACATTAAACGAAAAAGCATTACGAGCTGATTACTTCTGTGTAGCAATAGATTTTGTAAACAAAGGTCCAAAGATAAAAGTTTTGGATTGGACGATGCATTTTATTGTATGTGTGGTGTGTGGCGGTGAGTGGTGTGTGTGTGTCTGCGTGGGGGGAGTAGGGGCTGTTGTATTTCCGGGTCTGTCCAGTCCTCCCTAAAATAAAGCCATTCGTTAGTGGGACGAGTGAAGGGGGTTATCTTAAGGAAGAAGCATCTCCAACGAGGAGTGACGAGGTTATACTATCTATGTTCTACGGAGAGGGTGAAAACCCTTAAGTGCCACAAAAAAAAAGTGGATATCTCCAAAGTTGGCACCCCCAAAAATCGGCAAAAAAAAATATTCCAAAATCAATCGATAAAACGTGTACTATGATGCCCACGGGTGTCAAGTCTGAGATTTAATTCGATTTCTCGCGTCGTCCCATGCACCCCTCAGACTGCATGTTGTCGAGTTCGGGGGTGAAACGGGGTGGGGAATGAGGTGGCGTTGCTGCAGTCTTCGAACGTTTATTGAAAGGTGTGGGAGGGGGACCACTGGTGGCCGAATCGACCGTATTTACACACCACCACCCTTTTCCCTACAATCCCTCAAAACTTCGACCCTTCCAGGCACTCATAGGGCGCTCACCAGGGACGAACCTCCTTCAAACTCATTTTTTTAAGATACAAAAAAAATTATTCAAAAGAGTATTACAAAAAATCTCGACCTCTTCCCCTCGTTCCTTCTCGTCAGCGACGTCATCTCTCACGTGATGGAGGGCAAAACTGGAGTAGGGGAGTATGATTTGTATATGATTGGCTTGCACGCGCCGGAGCCGGTCGTTAGCGGATTTGAAGGAGGTCCGGGGACAGCGTTATGAAATATGCATGAGGCGTAATCCAAGAAGTCTTAGCCGAAGCCAAGTGGAGGGCGCGCGAGGAGGGTGTGAGGCGAGAGGGGAGGGGAGAGGGGAGGATGAGGAGACAGGAACGTGACCTTCTGACCATCATTCATTACTCTTTTTTCCCTCCTACACGCCACCCAGTCTTTCCCTTGTCCGGGGTAATTGTTGAGAGCGAAGATTCCCAGTTCCTCACAACAGACCGCAACACAATGACCCATATATTTTTGGGCCCTCGCGGTGGCGAGGGGGAAAATTATACACAATTTCCGAGTCTGGGCAGCTAATGCTTACAATTTGTCAGCTAGCCGCTCCTCCTTCCCCTCCCCTCTCATTTGCTAAGCAGTTCCGCATGTTTTCAAAATGTGTGAAGTCTGCCGATCTTCCCGGGGGGGGGGAGGGGGGTATTGGTGGTTTGGTGATCGATGGGATTCAGAGCGGACCACAATGAAGAATTAGCAGAAGTTACCAGACCAGGAAGTAAATGACCGATGTCCGGCGTGCGATGATTCCATAAAAAAAGTAGCAGACGTCACCGGAATGTAGAAAATGTTCGCGTAATTTTTTGTACTTTAACTTTGGGGTGGGGGGCTGGCGTCATCTATCTAACGATATGAGGACATTTGAATTCGTTTTCCTTATTCATATAAAATTTTTAAAAAAATTCAATGTTGATTGTTGAATTTTTTTCAAATACATGAACAAGAAAATGTTTTCATCAAAAGTCTGACTATGCGCAATCTTGTTAATATCAAGGTTACGACAGTTTTAAATGAAAAATAATACATTAGGGCTGGCGAACAGAGTCTGTTGCATTTCGTGTGGAAGAACTGTTAAATTTTTCGCACAGTTACGGAATTATACTTCAATAGCTACACGTTGAAGAATACGTTTTCTCTGGAAAAAAACAAACACAATTTAACACATTTCAGAAGATTTCTTCATTGAAAAAAAACGATATCTTTTCAAGTGCCACTTACACAATTTTTTTACCACTATCCTCAAACTAACTTGAGGTTACCACCGCCTCCGCACCCCTCTCCCTTCACGACCGCTGCAACATCCAGCAACTACATCATCTACCGACCCTTCCCTACACTCCACCAAAAAACGATTTCCAGCACCCTCCCCCCCGTTCATCCTCCCCCGTCCGGTCCCCATCTCCTCGATGACCTCTTCACCAACCCCCCCCCCTTTCGTATGCGGTCCTTTATATTCGTCCTCCTCGGGCCCTCCTTATGCCCTCGTCTGACGCTCCACAAACAGTAAGTCTTGCAAACGACTGCGAGCGAGATCCTGTGTAATTGTTTGCCCTTGCTCACGGCCAAGTGCCACTGATTCAATAGAATTGGAAGTGTAAACATGGCTTCCAGAGAACGATAGAAGAGCGAGGGCTGTGTGAGTGAAAAAAATAAATTATGAGGAAGAAGAAAATATCAAAAGAGTATAAAAAAGGGGGGAGATATGAAAGTATAAATTTGAAAGCTGAACGAAATAAAAACTTTGAGTCTTGAAAGGCAGTTGTTGGAATTTTCGGTTGGGGGGGGGGTGGTGGGGGTGGTGGTGGTGTGAACTTTCACATAAACTTGACACTCTCAAGCATGGTGTTGAGAAGATTAGAAAAAAACATTACATTTTTTTTATTTATGATTCTCCCTAAAGTTCTGAGAAGGCTGATACAAGGTGTCAATTTTTTTAGAAACTTAAAAAAATATATATTATGGTTGTCTGGTGGTCTGTGTTTTTCAAGAAATATCCGACTTGGCAATCTAAAGTTTTATGTCGCCAAGACTTTCGGATCACGGTGGTGAAAAAATGTAAGGATAAGTTGGTCAAACAGTTTTGGGATATATTGGTCAATCGGATTTTAAATTTTTTTTAAATATTTTATTTAGTCCCATAACCTCCTGGTCGCTATAACCCCGTAGTCGTAGGGGGTTCTAATGTTTCCACATTCTCGGGCTTGATAGACCTGGCGGCGCCCATCCCTTTCCGGAGGACTTTCTTAGCGTTAGTAATTCATCAACATTTTTATAGTGGCTTTAACGTGGAATCGATCCCACGCCCCTCGGCTTGTGAGGCGAGCGCACTATCGACTTCGCTATCCAGCCGCAAGAAATAGCTTTTCAATAAGTTGGTTAAATAAATAGCTTTGGGATAAGTTGGTCAAACAGCTTTTGAACCAACTAGTGGAGCAACTCCAGATAAAAAAAAAGAAATATAAAGAAAAAAAAATCGATACATAAACCTCGTATGACGTCATTACACTCCGTTTATATCTGTTGCCAGCGTTTCCCCAGGATTATTTGCGGTCGCTCCGCTCCGCGATTGGAACACGGAGAAACTAGTTGGTCTCAAACACAGATAAAAGCCAGGATGTGCTGTAAAAATGTATCCTCGGGACGTCTATCATAGGATGCCACCAACAGCGTTTCCGCAAGCCCTCGGGCGGCGTCCGGTTTGTGTATCTCCGTGTTGAGGGGTGCGAGCTAGTCTGTATACTAATACTGATGTAAGGCATATGTTGGGGGGGGGGAATGCAATAGGATTCGTGGGGGTGGGGTGGGTTGGGGGGAGGAGTAGGCAAGGGGGTGAGGGGAAGGGGCTGAAGTCTGGTGGGGGGATGCAAGGGGTCAGGATTTAAAGGTGGACGGGGGGTTAGGGGTGCAAATGGAGATGGGGGTGGAGGTGTGAGTAGCTATGTAATTTTCTGAAGAGGGTTTTGTTTGTAAAAACAAAGGGCGATTTGAAGAGGAGTTGCGGAATGGCAGTGGATAACTTTGTGTGGTCAGCGGATATCTTTGTGTGGTCTGTGGATAACTTTGTGTGGTCAGTGGATATCTTTGTGTGGTCTGTGGATAACTTTGTGTGGTCAGTGGATAACTTTGTGTGGTCAGTGGATAACTTTGTGTGGTCAGTGGATAAATTTGTGTGGTCAATGGATAACTTTGTGTGGTCAGTGGATAACTTTGTGTGGTCAATGGATATCTTTGTGTGTTCAATGGATATCTTTGTGTCGTCAGTGGATAACGTTGTGTGGTCAATGTGGATAAATTTGTGTCGACAGTGGATATCTTTGTGTGGTCTGTGGATAACTTTGTGTGGTCAGTGGATAACTTTGTGTGGTCAGTGGATAAATTTGTGTGGTCAATGGATAACTTTGTGTGGTCAGTGGATAACTTTGTGTGGTCAGTGGATAACTTTGTGTGGTCAGTGGATAACTTTGTGTGGTCAGCGGATATCTTTGTGTGGTCTGTGGATAACTTTGTGTGGTCAGTGGATAACTTTGTGTGGTCAGTGGATAAATTTGTGTGGTCAATGGATAACTTTGTGTGGTCAGTGGATAACTTTGTGTGGTCAGTGGATAACTTTGTGTGGTCAGTGTATAACTTTGTGTGGTCAGCGGATATCTTTGTGTGGTCTGTGGATAACTTTGTGTGGTCAGTGGATAACTTTGTGTGGTCAGTGGATAAATTTGTGTGGTCAATGGATAACTTTGTGTGGTCAGTGGATAACTTTGTGTGGTCAGTGGATAACTTTGTGTGGTCAATGGATATCTTTGTGTGTTCAATGGATATCTTTGTGTCGTCAGTGGATAACGTTGTGTGGTCAATGTGGATAAATTTGTGTCGACAGTGGATAACTTTGTGTGGTCAGTGGATAACTTTGTGTTGTCAATGGATAACTTTGTGTTGTCAATGGATAACTTTGTTTGGTCAATGGATAACTTTTTGACGTCATTGGATACCTTTGTGTGGTCAGTGGATAACTTTGTTTGGTCAATGTGGATTCGGTGCTCGGGAGTGTGAGTGGGGGGTAGGGTCGGATGCTTGCAGATGATGAATGCATGAATATATAAAAAACTGCAGACGAAATCCCGACAAAGACTTTGTTAGAATGCTTAGCTAATGGCGCACGGGGGCAACACTCGTTTCTATTAAGATGTATTTGTTTCAATTTTTGTACTACAGACAGCAGACTCTGGATCTCAAGGTTAATCGTAATTAAATCGAGTCCGAATAATAAATAAGCACGAGGACTTACAGTCAATCAAACAATCCACCAATCAGTCAATCATTCAATTAATCTGCCAATCCATCTATCAATCAATCAAGCAATCACATTTCCTTCGAGTTATTGGACTAACTCACTCGTTTATTTTTATACATTTTTAAAGGCTCGAGTTCCGCTGGTCCTAAGATTACAGATACTACACATGTGTTTCGGTTATTGTAAGGTTTCTTAATAACAGATCTATTATTGTCATGGGCGAGTTGTGGAAACCAATGGTATGGGACTAATTTGTTTATTAAACTTAATGTAGATAAAAGTATTCGCGGTCCTTCCATACATCCGTCGTTGCCACGCTCCTGTTACCTACAAACAGGGAGGGGGGGGGAGAGAAGGCGCAGAGGTGCGGATGTGTTAGGGTTGGGGGTGGAGGTGGAAGGAAGAGGAGGGGTGGGGTCGCGGTGGCGGCATGGATTGAGTGTGGAGGGACGTGACGACAGACCCTGGAATAACAGGTCCCTGGGTGGTGAGCGCCTCCGTCATCTGCACGCCCCGGTAACCGTGAAAGAGCCCCCCCCCACCCCAGGGTCTCGCACGTGGGGTGTCAAAGGGATTGGGTGGGGTGGGGGCAACCTGAGGGTGGGAGAGGGGGCTGGAGTCGGAGTCAAGCATCGAGATCTTTTTATAAAGAATTTTGAAATATTCGTTATTATATGGCAGAAGAATGATCTTGAATTAGAATATAATCGTTTCCTTGTGTTATATGTTATTTTGTGGTCCAAGAGTCCAGAGATTCATGATGGTTATGGGCTCTGGTGATTTATGGCGCTATTTGAGGGTCAACAATGTGGTCTAGACGGTTATTGCATGGACTGCAGGTGGTTAGGTGAAGATACAATGTCGTAGGTGGTCGTATAAAACACATGAGTCTACCAGTGTTCAAAGATCATTGGGATTACTTGGGGATATTTTAGGATTATTTGGGGAAAATTTGGGGTTAATTGTGGAGAGATAAAGCTGAGATTGACTCGTATACATTAGAGGTAAGAGTCGAGGATCTGTAGAGCTGAGATTCACGCTGGGGCGGCGAATCTAGGATTGTGAATGGGGGGAAGGGGATATAATCCCAGATGGGGTGTTAGTTTACTAGTTGTGTACAAGGGCGTGCGCACGGCAGGGTGCGAGCAGGGATTTATTTATAGCTCAGGTTCGGAGGGCCGACACGATGTGGAGGGGGTGGGGGGTGTCATTTGGAGTGTTGTCCTTGTTATGTTAGAGTAGGGGGGTGTTAGGAGAAGGGTGGCAATTGGGTCGTGGTGTCTTAAAAAGACAGTAATCGCAATAGTGACGTCACGGCAATGATCCGATGACGTGGCATTCGCGCCACCAGCCTCACAGCCGTTTCGAGTCGCTTCTACAGATGCCCTCGCGTACGATGATCGTCCTGACATCGATATGACATTGACATGTGTTACTGGCATTTACGGGTACAAATCTAAAAGCATCTCAAGCCGACCCCCCCCCCAAAAAAAAACAAAAAAAAACAAACAAACAAACCCTACCACAAAATCAGCTTAAAATTTTCCTACTCTATCCATTTCTTTCCTCTTCTCTCGCGGTCTAAACTTCATTGATTTTTGTTAAACAATATGCGAGAGACTCTTAAGTCCTCGAAGAATTTTCGCCCTTGGGGGCCGGCTCACCTTATGGTCTTACACATACGCAGTTGAACAAAAGGCGCAGTGGATAATTATACCTAGACAGGCCCGGATTAACTGGGCGGGTCTACTAGAGAGATATGGCCAGGGGCGGAGCTTGTTCACACACAAAAAAAAGGTGAGATTAATGAAAATGGTGAAATAAAAAGTACCAGCTACGCCAATTACGGTATAATTTCTGTTAAAATCACCAATGACGTCACACGCTTATTTAATGTTCGGGACATATATTTTCCGATTAAGAAAAGATTTGCTCGTGGTTGTCCAAGGACTTAAAAAATTATATGTATCCGAGTGACGAGAGTCACGAGACAGCGCTTTTCAAGGACATAGACCGAATACATAGACACTGTCAATGTTGTCATTCGTCGGTACATAATCGTGTATTTGTTTTTACAATAACCGAATAAAACTACACATAAGTACAGAATATCGCCATACGACTCTCCTCCGCCACTGTTCCCTTTAAGCTGCGCGGCCGCGCAGTTTTCTGACCAACGTCGCACAGCTGTTTGGAATTACCGCGCAGCAAATTGTGATAAGGATAATAAAATATCTGGTTTTTGATGTGTAAAATTTTGAAGAAAAAAAAATTGATGCTGTGCAACTTTTCACGCGAGTTTTTGTGGGTTTTTTTTTAAAAAATTTATTTTGCCCACGGACCAATGAACCAAAGAGGGAACATTATCACCCCAACCAAGAAATATCAATAACGTTAGAAACCCAGAACTTTTTACTCACTAGGGGGGCTCGTGTCATTGCAGCCCCCCCCCCGCTACCCATTACCAATATCATATCATGCCATGGGGCTCGTGTCATTGCAGCCCCCCCCCCGCTACCCATTACCAATATCATATCATGCCATGGGGCTCGTGTCATTGCAGCGCTACCCATTACCAATATCATATCATGCCATGGGGCTCGTGTCATTGCAGCCCCCCCCCGCTACCCATTACCAATATCATATCATGCCATGGGGCTCGTGTCATTGCAGCGCTACCCATTACCAATATCATATCATGCCATGGGGCTCGTGTCATTGCAGCCCCCCCCCGCTACCCATTACCAATATCATATCATGCCATGGGGCTCGTGTCATTGCAGCCCCCCCCCGCTACCCATTACCAATATCATATCATGCCATGGGGCTCGTGTCATTGCAGCCCCCCCCCGCTACCCATTACCAATATCATATCATGCCATGGGGCTCGTGTCATTGCAGCCCCCCCCCCGCTACCCATTACCAATATCATATCATGCCATGGGGCTCGTGTCATTGCAGCCCCCGCCACCCATTACCAATATCATATCATGCCATGGGGCTCGTGTCATTGCAGCCCCCCCCCCGCCACCCATTACCAATATCATATCATGCCATGGGGCTCGTGTCATTGCAGCCCCCCCCCCGCTACCCATTACCAATATCATATCATGCCATGGGGCTCGTGTCATTGCAGCCCCCGCCACCCATTACCAATATCATATCATGCCATGGGGCTCGTGTCATTGCAGCCCCCCCCCCGCCACCCATTACCAATATCATATCATGCCATGGGGCTCGTGTCATTGCAGCGCCCCCCCCCGCCACCCATTACCAATATCATATCATGCCATGGGGCTCGTGTCATTTCAGCCCCCGCCACCCATTACCAATATCATATCTTGCCATGGGGCTCGTGTCATTGCAGCCCCCCCCCCGCCACCCATTACCAATATCATATCATGCCATGGGGCTCGTGTCATTGCAGCGCCATCCATTACCAATATCATATCATGCCATGGGACTCGTGTCATTGCAGCCCCCCCCCCGCCACCCATTACCAATATCATATCATGCCATGGGGCTCGTGTCATTGCAGCCCCCCCCCGCCACCCATTACCAATATCATATCATGCCATGGGACTCGTGTCATTGCACCCCCCACCCACGACCAATATCATATCATGCCCTGGGACTCGTGTCATTGCAGCGGCCACCCATTACCTATATCATATCATGCCCTGGGACTCGTGTCATTGCACCCCCCCCCCACCCACGACCAATATCATATCATGCCATGGGACTCGTGTCATTGCAGCCCCCGCCACCCATTACCAATATCATATCATGCCATGGGACTCGTGTCATTGCAACCCCCCCCCACCCACGACCAATATCATATCATGCCATGGGACTCGTGTCATTGCAGCCCCCGCCACCCATTACCAATATCATATCATGCCATGGGACTCGTGTCATTGCAACCCCCCCCACCCACGACCAATATCATATCATGCCATGGGACTCGTGTCATTGCACCCCCCCACCCACGACCAATATCATATCATGCCATGGGACTCGTGTCATTGCACCCCCCCACCCACGACCAATATCATATCATGCCATGGGACTCGTGTCATTGCAACCCCCCCCCCACCCACGACCAATATCATATCATGCCATGGGACTCGTGTCATTGCAACCCCCCCCCACCCACGACCAATATCATATCATGCCATGGGACTCGTGTCATTGCAACCCCCCCCCACCCACGACCAATATCATATCATGCCATGGGACTCGTGTCATTGCAACCCCCCCCCCACCCACGACCAATATCATATCATGCCATGGGACTCGTGTCATTGCAGACCCCACCCAGGCTCCCACGACCAATATCATATCATACCATATGTCACACGGGAAGTTGTAAGCGGCTGCGATTATCGTGGTATGAGACGTATTAGACGAGTGAGGGGGAACCACAGCGAGACGCGTCACGCCGTTGTTTAAGAAGGGGGGCCCCCATGCGGCGCCGTCATGCGAGCCTGATATCGAATTGGAGATTTTTAGGGCTTAAGGGCTGGTCTCTCTGGTGTTGAAGTGGTCAATATACTTCCGCCGTGGACGCCTGGGACCAGATGGTGTTTGGAGCCACTGGTATATTTCTACAATAAGTTTTTTTACAAATTAAATTTTTTAAGAACTAGAAAAATCCCGTCATAAAATGGCAGCTAAAAATAAATCGTTGTACAAAGTCGGCAACTTTTGAGACGGAATAGCCCAAAGTTACAGTTAACATACTTTCCCAGTATTTAAAGAGCCATAAACACGAGTTTTTAAAATAACTAGTTTTCAGACCACTGTCATAGATTAATGTCTTGTCACTTTTATAACGCAGATTTACTTCATTTATATTTAAATTTCCCTAAAACAAAAGCGAATAGTGCGCCATCTTCTTTTTAGGAACCACATTCAGCGAAAATATCGGGGCGCTTGTGTTTTTCTCTTGTTTAAATTGAATGAAATAGAAGTTAAAATAGCCCTATAATACCTGTTCAATAATAATGAGAAAATTCACGTTATTTAAATTTCAAATTATATTTTCACCGCATTTCTATAGGCAATAAACCAAACGTATATTTGTTCTTTATTTTATTTAATTCAGACGCTATTTCAATAAAGGAGATTAATTTTTAGAATTTTTTTTTAACTTTTAAAATATAATATAATTTAATAATTATTATTATAATTTTATAAGTTTTGAATAAATTCTACACAATTTATTGAGTTAACACAAAAGTCTATTACAAATTATCTGATTGTATAAGCCAATATTATCAGATAGATAAAGAGATGCACTACAGATACTAAGAGAACTGCTAAAGTTCATCCTCAACACGGCTGTAGTATCGGCCAAATGGTGCATGCCCCAACGTCCCCCACACCTCCTATCAAACTGAAATGATGTTCACACTATATAGTCTTACCCTACTCCCCCCTTTCGCCCCTCCCCCGCTCCCCCACACAAGTCAAGCACCCCTAACCCTTATTATAAATGTTGATCTAACCGCGGGGGATTTCGACAAATATTTGACCCCAGGCAACAGTTGCCGGCCCGGGTGCCACCAGCTTGTGCAACACGAGACAAGTCCGGGACACGAGCGTACAATAGCGGCTCACACACGCACTCGCCAGGGCCTCGGCTGTGATAAAACGAGGGTTTTGATTTATCGTCCCACGCGCGGCCACCATTCGAGGACAGACCTCGAGGGCTCCAACATTTATCCATAATGGTGGATTAGTTAGAAAAGCACGGGGACAATGGGGACCCCCAGCTCCAGTTATTGTGTGTGTTAGTCAGATATCGAGTTATTGACGCGCCTCTTTTTTTTCGCACCCCAAATCCCTGACACCCTACGTATCCGACCTACCATATTTTAAATGGTAAGTTTGGGGACTAGCGGGAAAAGATTAAATGGCGGTCAGGGTCAGGAGGACTCAATCACGAGGATGAGACCTTAAAAAATGATTGTGAAAATGGTAATGAGACCGTAGAGATGGGGCCATTTCGCTGGGACCTTTCGATCACGTGACAAAACCTTGATAAGCGGGGCCTTACGATCAAGTAACAACGACTTGGTACGTGAGACCTTACGATCACGTGACGACGACTTGGTACGCGCGACTTTACGATCACGTGACAAAAATAGGTACGCGAGACCTTACGATCACGTGACAACGCCTTGGTATGCGGGACCATACGATGACGTGAAAAAAACTAGGTAGGCGAGACCTTACGATCCCTTGACAACGACTTGGTACCCGAGACTTTACGATCACGTGACAACGACATGGTATGCGGGTCCGTGAGATTTAAGACCGTGCCTTACATATGAATGCCCCGGAGAAAGGTAAGGAGGCTAAATCTGTCCCTCTGTGGGTGTAGTCCCTCCTCCTCCTCCAACTGCGTACACAAAAGTGTACAGTTGCTACACCCCAGTCCACAATGGGTACAAGCACACGTACACAAATTCACACAAACGCTCACCCATTCACTCATGTGACCTACACTCACACACTTACGGGTCAATCATTAATTTAATGTAACTCCATCAGCTACGTCACAGGAAGCAAACATGAAGCCAAAGAAGACGATGATGGTTTTTTACAGCAGTGGATTTCTAGTAAATCACAACCGGTTGTCTTATTATTAAAAGACAAAGTCTTGTAAGACATCGCCATACATAAGTTATCTCGCGGTCCCATATTGGGGTGGGAGAGGGGGGCTATTAAAATACAATTTAATTTAGCCCTCGTTGGTGCCAGATTTTCTTAAGTGCAATCTAATCACGAGATGTTAACATACAAAAAAATGATTTTTCCTATCTTTAAGGACAAGCGTGGCGAGGGGGCTTGGTGGTAGTATTAAGTCACATGAAGCAAAGACGTCATAACATCTATTTTACTGGCTGTATATCGCTATATTTAGATACATATAAAATCGATTTTTTAAAGGGATTAATAGATGGATTATTTTCTTAAAAGTAGTTTTGAATAATCAGCTAAAAGGGGCCGTACCCTGGTCAATCCCCTAACTTTGGTCACCAAACAAACAGGTCAGTTGGATGTTCAGAGACCTGACTTAGAACTTACACATTAAAAAAAAATAGTTTATTGTTATCATTATCGTCATTGTTATAGTCATTATTATCATAACTAGTGTATCACCCGTCAAAAATGACGGGAGTTTTCAAAATAAATACACATCAGATTAAAAAATAACGTAATACAGAACTTTCATTTATTTTATTTATTTTTATTTGATTCATTTATTATCATATTGAACAATTTTATGTGGAACGTTCGAAAGGAGTTATTTTTGGTGCATTAATTTGGTGCGCTGCTTTCTAAAATTAGTAGCGTGTTACATCCACACATGCATACATACATACATACATACAGACGACGGGAATTATGTATATTGATTCTTGTTATTTCAATCTATAATCATATATCACCGGGATGTATTCTAATTGTAATCGGGTATCATAATCGTTTGTTATTATCATCATTATTATTATTATTATTGTTATCATAGACTCCAAGTGGTCCCTGAGCAGGGGAAATAAATACGTCATTAATTCAAAAATTTCCAAAATCAAACAAAATCGAATATGTTTTCATACTGAAATAACAATAACAAACAATCATATTGAAATAACAATAAAACACAATCATATTGAACTAACAATATAAAACATACGTATTGAAATAACAATAAAACACGCTCATGTGGAAATATAACATGGCTACAGCTGGCGGAGGGATCTCAGTGTCTTTGTTCTTGGGTACCAAAATACAAAATAGTGCACCGTTGGTCGGAACTATTTTCATTTAATTACTCTGTTGTAGGTCTATTCAAGTGTAGGAATTTTTAAAAAATACTGAAAATGTGCGAAGTTGTTCTAGCATCATTTTTATTTATTTTAATAATTTTTGTTCTAAAATTTAAAGCTGAGACAAAATTATTACTATTAATAACAGTGCATAAATAAATTCTGAAATCGGAGCCATGATTCGGACAACGTTTTTTGGACTTCGGACCTTGGGGCAGAACAATGGGGAGACCATTCAGGATGTCGGCTCGTGTCAGCTGTCGATGGTGGCCCATGTCGAAACCTACAAGCACGAGTTGTGTTTACTCGCGCGCTCAAGGCGCGAGCACATATGTGAGTGACGTTTCGCATCCGGGTGAGTGCTTGATAAAAGATAGTGTACCGCGAGGCGTGGACGCGGGTTCATATTAAAAGGCCTGTAACAGTCGTACGGTGTCGGATAACATGAGTTGTTGTTTTTTATTGTTTGGTTTTGGAATAGGTCCTTGTGAGCGGCGGGTGGTGATGAGAAGGTCTGATCGCATCAGCTGATAGGTCTTTGTGTCTGATTTTTCTTTATCCATTCAATGTATTTTAGACAAGTGGATCTTAAAGTGCGTGAGTGTCTCACCGAGACAGTGCATTTAGACAAGTGTGTCTTAAAGTGCATGTGTGTCTCTTCGAGACAGTGCATATAGAAAAGTGTGTCTTAAAGTGCATGTGTGTCTCTCCGAGACAGTGCATTTAGACAAGTGGGTCTTAAAGTGCATGCGTGTCTCTCCGAGACAGTGCATCTATAATAATAAAAGGCAATTTTCTGTCCGTTCTGTCCGGTCCTCGATAGCGATTGGTCCCTCAAACACATATGACTCCTACAGCCAATCATATTGAACACGTTTACGCGGACGTTCAAAACGAGTTATTTTTGGTGCACTATTTCTTCCAAGACTTTATTTTGAGTTATGCGCGTCGGGATTTATAGTCAAAAGCTCTGTTTTTACGAGTTATTTATTTTAACTATAATGAATAGTATTTTTGACGTGATACACATGTATGCCGGTCGAGACGGCTGTTGGAGGGGAGTTACAACATGCAACCGAACGGTGGCGGAACGTCCTTGGACGGGCTTGGTTGCTCGTTTAGACTATAATGTTTAATTGGTATACCATGAAGATGATTTTTTAAAAAATGTCTATCACTTCTTTCTATTTGTTAGTTATTCACTAATGTCGTATTTTATTTGATGTAAATGGTCACCGTAGCTCACTTGAGCTTTCTTTTCTGTGGAGAACATTGCAAACATTCACCTCGCCCTTTGATAAACTCGCTACATTGATACTATAATGTTCATATATCCACATGTTGATATAATGTTCATATATCTATCTATATGTTAATATAATATTCATATATCTAATGTTATGTAATGTTCATATATATATGCATGTTATTATAATGTTCATATATCTACATTTTAATATAATGTTCATATATCTACACGTTAATATAATGTTCATATATCTACATGTTAATTTAATGTTCATATATCTACATGTTAATATAATGATCATATATCAACATGTTAATATAATGTTCATATATCTACATGTTAGTATAATGTTCATATAACTATATGTTAATATAATGTTCATATAACTATATTTTAATGTAATGTTCATATATCTGCATGTTATTATGTTCATACATCTACATTTTAATATAATGTTCATATATCTACACGTTATTATAATGTTCATATATCTACATGTTAATGTAATGTTCATATATCAACATGCTAATATAATGTTTATATATCTACAAGTTTATATATTATAATGTTCATATAACTATATGTTAATATAATGTTCATATAACTATATTTTAATATAATGTTCATATATCTAGATGTTAATATAATGTTCATATAACTATATTTTAATATAATGTTCATATATCTACATGTTAATATAATGTTCATATATCTACATGTTAATATAATGTTCATATATCTAGATGTTAATATAATGTTCATATAACTATTTGTTAATATAATGTTCATATAACTATATTTTAATATAATGTTCATATATCTACAAGTTAATATAATGTTCATATATCTAGATTTTGATATAATGTTCATATATCTACATGTTAATGCTACATGTGGAACCAAGCTCACGCGCTAGCCACTCAACCATTTCGATCTTCTATACCGCTCAGCCACCGGCCCCCCCCACCAACAAAGCGATGTTCCACGGCTTTCGGGATGTTTCGCCCTCACGCTCCCCTCCACACATACGCACCAAACCCGAGGGGGGGGGTTACTGTTTCTTAAACCGTTTCCACGACGACGAT
The DNA here is from genome assembly GCA_944989445.1 of Ampullaceana balthica. Classification (NCBI taxonomy): domain Eukaryota; kingdom Metazoa; phylum Mollusca; class Gastropoda; family Lymnaeidae; genus Ampullaceana; species Ampullaceana balthica. The sequence goes on from CALYLW010000705.1 coordinate 252,163, forward strand.
CACAGGTCCGCCCCTGAAGCTCTCCCATGATGTCTGCCACGACCATCACGGCGCGTGTCCGCCATTGTGGTCCTTACCGGCAGACGCGTTTAGCAGACGTGCGACATGCCTAAGCGAGTTGCCATATTCAATACTTTTTGTGTGGATGCGAATTTTACAGACATAAAACGGTGGCCGAGACCTCAGCGAGGGCCGTAAAAAAGGGAGTGTGTGGAGATTTGTCGAAAGATGGAGAAGAGAGTGTTAGGAGTTAGGGAGAGTGGAGCGGATTGTCCTTACGAAAAAAAAATTTTTTTTAAGAGTTATAATTTTTAAGTTATTTCTCTAAATAGCTTCTTACATGAGATTGTTCATTGGTCTACTTGTCATTGCAAGGTGCAGGATGAAGAATGCAACAATTTTAGAGAAACTACCGGAGTTAGAGGACCCAATCAGCCAAGGTCGTAGAGAGCGAGTTTTATGTTGTTGGTTTCATCTTATAATGAGGGCTTGGCGAGAGCTAGTTTTATGCACGTTGTGATTGTATAAATCCACAGCCATACCGAGTAACAGTTTCTGGTTTGGTGTGCGTATGTGTGAGAGAGAAACAGAGAGCAAAAGAGAGAGAGAGAGAGGGGGAGAGAGAGAGAAAGACAGAGAGAGAAAGGTAGTGAGCCAAAGAGAGAGAGAGAATACATCACATAAATATACCTTTAAATATTACGGCTTGTGTCTTTAAGTTGAGTACAGAAAACAGAAAAAAGATTTATTGGTCAAAGTTTTGCCTCCCACCCATTTCATCCTCACATATAATAACACTCCTAACACAACCCCCTCCCCCCCCCCGCCCCAAATATTCCCTATCCAACTTACGTCAGTCTCACACTGTTTATATATATATATATATATATATATATATATATATATATATATATATATATATATATATATATATATATATATATTATATAAAGTCATGGAAAGGAGTTACACGTACGTACCTCCTACAGGAAAGCATTAAACAGATGATACACGAGGTGTTGAAAGTGTTCTGTTTGTAGCGCCCCCAACCCACCGCCCCCCCCTCTTCTTTTCTCTCATTGTCGTTTTACGGGTTCCATCAGCACCGCCTGGTCTAACACCGTTTAATTGCTTTGTTTGAAGTCATCGTTAAATGAAGGGGTGCTTCCCGGGAAGGGGGGTGATCAGCCCCTACCCGGGGATTGTGATGGGGTTGGGATTCAGAAAGTTGTAAGTATATATAGTACGTCCACTATCTGTGTGCGCGTGTGAGGGAAATGGGGTTATAGTATTGTTATAGCTAAGGCAGCAATGGACCGGGGAAAATGGCGTGAGATAGTGAGCAGTTCAAGATGGTGACCCAACGACGGGTTAAGGGATAGTTCAAGTTCATTAGCTAAGGCATCCATATGATAACGGGGTAGATTTTAAAGGTATATTCATGTCGAGTTATGGAGTCTTGGGTTAGGGTTAGTGTTTTGGTTAGTGTTAAGGCTAGTTATGGTATTAGGGTTATTGTTACGATTATTGTTAGGGTTAGTTCTTACTTTGTCATCAGGACTCTTTCAAATAATGAAAATTTAAATTTGATAACCAAAATTCTACCCTTTACTGATACTCCCCCGACCCCAAAGGATAAAACACAAGTCAAAAAAGTCAAACGAAAGTCGAAAGAAAGTCAAACAGTCAAAAGTCAAACAAAAGAAACTTAACTAACCCTAAAATAGCGCCCCACCCCCTCCTTTTATTTCGAACTCATGATGTCACTGGCTTTGTGTCGGAAAGTTTCACGAGATATAGGCGGCAGACAGCGGCCATAAAGTGAGGCGTCCATCGAGGGCTTGGCCCCCGACGGTTGCTCTCGGGCTTCCTCGCGTGGTGACCGAAGCCCACGAGATGCCGCGGAGGAAGACCCTGGCGACTCCAAGGGAGGAAATTCGAAAATTAGGGGAGAGCGGAGGGGGAGAAAGCATCCGAGATAATAGGCCGGGAGAATCATAGGGGTCTGAGATTCGTGTGTCTGTATGTTTGTGTGTGTGTGTGTGTGTGTGTGTGTGTTTGTGTGAGTGTGAGTGTGTGTGAGTGTGTGTGTGTGTGTGTGTGTGTGTGTGTGTGTGTGTGTGTGTGTGTGTGTGTGTGTGTGTGTGTGTGTGTGTGTGCTTGTGTTGAGGCGGGGAAAAAGGTCTAATAAATTTGAAAGTTTAATTTCATAAGTCTAAGAAAGTAAAAGACTGTGAGGTTGGGGTTGAGTAAAAGGTAACACGAATAGAAGCCTTTAATTTCCAACATTCTATAAAGTAAAAAGTATGATGTAGAATAAGAGTAGGGCGCAATAATCCTCTGTACAGAAGGACCGTCTCATAAGATAATATAATTTAGGTACAGAAATGCGTTAGGTAGAAAAATCGGGAAATTTTCAAATTGAATGGAAACAAAGAAATTGCCATGTTTAGTTGTTATGAAAAGGGAGCAAGGGGAGGTAAACAAATGTAGGAAATAAAAGCGAGGTCTGATCCCGAGGTTTTACAACCGTTACAAAAAGTGTCGCACCTCGGACGGAGCGTTAGCGGGAATTCCCGCGTAAGACGAGACTCTTTTCTGAAACTGTAGAGCCGCCCAGCGCACCGGTGCACAGGTGCGCATCCGTGTTGAACGGCCAGTGGGTGTCGCACAAGGATGATCGTGGCACCACCGCCCAGGACAGGACGTATCACACTTTCCGGCGACACCTCTAAACGGACTGGAAAGACGACACCGCCGCGCCTCACCCCTTTCCCCACACACACACACCGTACAATAGAGGCACTCCCTGTTGCGGCACCCCCATCTCTGGCCCCACACACGATTGTCCTGGGAGGCAGTTGAGAACTTCCCAGAGTTCTAAATCTCCGCCTAAGAGACTTTACCTGTCTCATAAACATCAGATCCTAAACCAGGGCTGTACACCCAGCCGCCTCCCTCCCCAACCCCTCCCTCCCCAACCCTCCCTCCCCAACCCCTCCCTCCCCAGCAGCATCATTTTGTTGTCTTCTAAATCACGTACGTGTACTATGAGGTGTGATGCGTCAGGTACGTATATTAGGAGATGAGGCATACCCCCACCCCCACCCTCCCACGAGGTCAAAAAGCTCAGTTGACCGCGGAGGTAAGGGCCTCATTGTGTTTTGTAATGCAGCAGTCGGTTGGTATCAGCTGTCGTCGGTAACGGCAACAAAGTTGTCTTTTCAGGTGTCGGAGGTACAAAGTCTTGCAGCCGGGTCATTAAATGCCACCCCCCTCGCCCATTGCACCAAAGTGGATCATCTGGATGTTCCACTGGGTGGAGTTGATGTGTGCGTCATCAAGCGCACGGCGGGGAAAGGCAGCGGGTAAAATCGCATCACGGTGCGCAACTAGGGTTTTGCAGGAAGGAAGTGCACACAAGTTCCACTCGTGGGGTATGTTGTAAGATAAAATATATATTTTGGGCCTAATTTCCATGTGAGCCGGGAGTAAAAAGGCCCGTTTGAGCCCTTCAAGGAATATCTTTTACCAGAGGGTGGCGATGTGTGGGAGGGGCCATAATGACTGTCTCAAAAGAACCGGAAATTAGATGGGCGTGTCCGGCTGCTTGTCTCAAATCACCGGAGGGGGGAGGAGGGGGCGTAAACTAGCCGCTTACGACCCTGCCAATCAGAAGAAGAAAAAAATGTTTGTGATGGGACGATGAGGGGGTGGGGTGCTATTTATGGTAAGTTGTCCGTTGGAAGGTGAGTTTATGGGGCGCGACAGATGTGGCGGCTGTGACAGTGTCGTCGGGCATGTGTGGCGCTACAAGCGTCGTGTTTACAGTTTGGTTTGTGTTTGTCTGTTGGGTTTGTGTCTGGGTCTGCGTGCGTATAAACACACTGGCATTGTTGTCTGTTGGATTCTTCCAATGCTTGGTCAAGTGAAAACATACGTATGGAAAACCATACGAAAGGCGCTTGTTATAACTGTATGAAATGTGCATGATATGGTGTGGTGTGCCTATGATATATTCTATGTGTGGGGGGTGCGCGGTTAGACACTGTATGTGGGGTGTGCCTATGAGACACTGTATGTGGGGGTGTGCCTATGAGATATTGTATGTGGGCTGTGCCTATGAGTGCACTCGTGTACGATGTGAGTGATGAATGGGCGAGTACTTACGAGTTCTTGCTTCTGACTTCAGTGATATTTCTTGCTTGAGGGGCCGTCCATAAAGTACGTCACGCTCCAGAGGGGGGGGAGGGGGTGTAAGAAAGTGTGACATTTTGTGACAGGGGGGCCCTCATGTGTGACGTCACGGTGTTTTATATTAAATTTGAATTATTTTGTTAATAAAAAACAACATTTTTTTTCGAAAGTGTGACGTACTTTGGGGGGGGGGTCCGAGATTTGTGACAGTTTGTGACAGATGGGAGGGGGGGGGGTAAAAATGGTCAAAAATAGCGTGACGTACTTTATGGACGGCCCCTTGTGCGTTGAATAAGGCTTGAGACTTTTGAATCGATTTTGTGTGTGTGTGTGTGTGTGTGTGTCTTTAGGTATCGTACGTATTAAGATTGGTATTAACTGTTGTGTTAAGCATTCTATTTCAGTGCTTCTCAAAGTGGTGGTCCGCGGACCGGTGCGGTCCGTGAGCCATCCGCTGCCGGTCCGCAGATGTTCTCAAAAAAAGGACAGGAAAAATTGTCATTGCAGGGAAAATAGTGCACCGGTCCCTGGTGCAATGGAAAAATTCCTGCTGGTCCGCAATACTAAAAGTTTGAGAAGCACTGTTCTTTTTAATGGTCTCTTGCCGTATTAAGTATTGTGTTAATTGTTGCGTTAAGGTTGACATTATTGATGTATTAATATTGCATTAACTGTTGTAAGAATCTCTGTGATACGTCTAACACAGCCAAACATTGAATACCGTCGCATTCTCTTCAAACCGGGAATGAATACCTATAGGCACTTTTCGGAGCCACAGGGAGGGGGGGGGGTAAAGCTTTTGTTTTTTTATTGAGATAAAGTTCTTTGCCATCTTACTCATCAAGCTCATCAATCTTACGGCCCCCACCCGCCCACCCAAATCCTCGTACAGCCGTACATTTACAAAGAAAAAACACACCACAGAACACCTGATACTAAGGTGTGGAGAGATCGGACTATACCTGTTTATATACCTGTTTATATAACTGTTTATATACCTGTTTATATACCTGTTTCTACGACACGATTCACAGCAACCCATCCACTCCAGCAATCCATAAACCTAGCAACATATCCACCCAACATTCGATAATATAGCAACCCCTCCCTCCCCCTCCCAATTGACCCTTCCACCCTTGAATTCACCGGGGAACCCACCCCCCACCCCACCCTCGCCTACCAAACCCCCTTACATAAACGCCGATGACAGTCCCCACTCAGCATTAAAATATCAAAGAAATCACAACAATATTGCTGTCCTCTTTTCACAAACAATAAATAAATAAATAAAAGGGAAAAGAATTACTCCAGATTTAGATATTTTTTTTTAGAAAGCGCTTTGAGTTTCGGGAATTTCCAGCAACAAGGAAAAAGGGGGAGAACTCCCCTTGATTTTTTTGTTGTTGTTGAGATATAGCCACATAAAACATGGCACGCTTGCTTTGTGCTTTCCAATGAGGACTTGCCAATAAGAGATATTCTTTTACACTCTTCCTTTCTTACATGGAACTTTAAAACACCATCTTCCTCGTGTTAAAAAAGAAGAGGTCTATCTATCGGTGATCGCGCGTGGTTGCGGCCCCTGCTATTCTTATTACATTTATTTATCTTCCCCTTGTTCCAGGTTTCTCTTTTCATCAAGGGGCGACAATCCATCAATCAGGTACTAAAAACAAGCGGGTGACAACCGACTCGGGTTTGAATGCCGCACAAGGGAGAGAAACATAAATTTAATGCCCGGAAAACGAGAACACCGACCTGTGTGGTTGTGGGAGGGTGTAAGAGTGTGTGTGTGCGTGTGTCGTGTGTGTATGTGTTTGTGTGTGTGTATGAGTTCATGTGCGGCTCTGTGTGTGTGTGCGTGCGACGGCAAAGAGAGAGAGAGAGAGAGAGAGAGGAGCCGGGTAGGGTACATCTGTGTTTTCTTTAAAACTCATTTTTAACGAGCATGACGAGGGCCCTTACAATAAAATGCGCATTTCCCGAACAGGGCATTAAAAATACAACATTGTCTTTGATATCCCAACCCCATCCTTACCGGCCGTGGACAATGATCCAACAATCCACAGCGCAACGCCACGATGGGAGAGATCATAGGCGCGAAACTTTGCATCAAAGGGAAAAATTTAGCCGTCGGCCATTATTCTCGTGTATTACTTTTAATAGTTTCAAGTTTTAAAATCATTATTACAATGATTTGTTGCTTTGTGTTCTTGTTCAGGCAGAAGTTCTTTTTCTTCCAAGAGTTTTTTTTTCGCAGCGGTAGGTACCAGACTACGCATGTCCGTGGTACATTTACTTTCATCCTGTTTCCGGAAAATTCCCATTCGTGGTAAAGTTTTTATTGTGTTGAATAGAAGATGGCTGGTTATCAGATATTTAACACTCTTTTCTAACGGACAAGATAAATATTAAACTTCCTGAAATGTACACAAAATATTTTATAATTATAAATCCCCAAATCCTCTTTTTACATCTTTCCCTTTTCCAAAAGTAGAATATAAGCTAAAGCAATGACTTCATATACTATTTTTTATGGCGAGAAACACCACACGATTTTTTAACTGCTATGGACTGTTGTACTATTTCAAAAACAATCTTTAATTTAAAAGTATTTTGCACACCTCCTGATGCACACCTTGTATTAAATATAGCTCAAACAATGACGTCATAGCGTTACTGATCCAGCCAGCCAGCCAGTGAGTTAGTGAGTTAGTGAGTTAGTGAGTGACTTGGGCTTTTATATTGTTTACTGGCGTATCACCCGTCAAAAATGACGGAAGTTTTCAGCTGAAATCTATTTATTTTATTAAAAAATGCACTTTTTTAGGGCGCTTACGGCGCCGACCTTTTCAAAAGCCCAACTTACTTGTCCTTGTTTGATAAATACGAAATATTAAACTTTCTGAAATGTACACAAAGTATTTTATAATAGGGGTTGCAGGGCGCCTGCGGCGCCCCGATTATTATTTTATTTTATAATTAACCATCCTCTTTTTACATTGATCCCTTTTCCAAAATTAAAATACATGTATGAGCGAAAACAATGACGTCATATAATATTTTTTTACAGGGCATCTTTAATTTGCACACCTTTTGATGCATTGGTGCAGTAATTTGGTTTTCCCTGCTTTCTAAAATTAGTAGCGTCACGGACAGACATTGCAAATTATATTGTTTAATTGTTTTTGCTCTGCTTCGCTTAGTTATGTAACACGTTTCGTAAATTAAATTATATTAACTGAAATGGGACAAAAGAAAGTTTCGACCATTAAGAAATACATTATTATTTGTTTAAATTTAAATTTTCATGTTACTGTTGTAGCTGTGAAAAATTGAGAAATAGTATAGAAGTCCATATTTTTAAGTTAGTTTGAAAATAAACAAAAACTGTTGCGATAATCAAGTCATTTCATGCAATGTTGTCAAAATTCTCTTACATTATTCTTTCTCATTTTGTTATTTCAATATGTTTTTATTTTTATGTAACGTTTAAATTGAAATTCACTAACGCCATATTTTTTTCCCGTTCATATTTTATGTTTTAAAGGTTGCTCACACACGTCTTGTTCGTCTTGGGGTTAAAAATAAAGTCCACCTCAGAATATTTAAACAGATTGTAATTGTTTGCCTGCTGCTCACCCACCCCACACCACCCCTTCTTTACGCACCCCTTCAACCTCCACTGCCCAGATGTCGAGTTACCAGCGTCCACAACGATACTGACCATCTCCCCTCGACTAGGACTGCCGCCTCGAGGAGCTTGCCCATCCCCGGGACACGAGGCAGCTCCAGTTGAAAGACATGCAATGGGACTTCCGTGTTTTGATTCCTCACGGTGTGGCGAGCATCCTGTATGGGCGCCCCCCCCCCACCCACAGAACCCTCAGTTACCATCGGACCCATAGTTACTCGTGCGTCCCCTAAGAACAACGGGAGTGGCGACTCCGCACGGCAAGCCCCAGTGTGTCCAAAGTTTTAAAAAAAAAGCCTTTTGTGCGGCGTCTTTTTTTTCGTCCACGAGTTAACAGTGTCCTTCCCTGCGTCCCGTATGACGAGGGCGAAAATCTCCAGCGTTTCCCCGAGAAACTAGTGCCTAGAAGGCGATAATCTGTGATTTAGAACTCGAGTTCTGGGAAGAATTAAAAAAAAATCTCTTTCCCTCTTGGCATTCATGGGTGTTGGATACACCAGGGGCTAGTGGTCGACCCCCTGGCATGGGGTCGCGTTGAATGGCGAGCGGGGTAGGAGGGTGTCGGGGCGGCCGACATTTGTTTATACAAGATTCCCGATCAATGCCGGGCACATCTGAATTGTGTCCGAGCCCTCAATGGCACCCCAGCACCTACTAACCACCCTGGCCAACCCCCTTCTCACCGCCCAGCGCCCCCCAGCTTCAATAAACAAACCCTCGTTAGCCGCTCGTCCTGTACTCTTATACTGTCCTTTAACAAATTTGGTTTAATAAAACTTGTTTTAAATTTGGGCTTGACATTTTAAATTAAAACGTACACACAAAAATAAATAAACAACTTCTGTTAACGTCCTACCTTCTTAGCTAACTTACTAACGTTCTAGCTTCCTAGCTTACTAACCTACTAGCTTTCTAGCTTCCTAGCTAACTGACTTACTAGCTTTCTACCCTCCTGGCTTGACAAAGTTTGATTTAAAAGTATCTATCCCAGACAAAATCTACCTCATAAATCCCAGAAATGATCTACCCCAAGACTCCGTGCTAAGAAGAACAAGTTGATAGAACGCGTTGCCTCGCAACGAATCTCCTATTAAGAAGAGCAATTAACTCTCGTGTCGCATGGGGTTATTTAAAACACACTCTCGGAGACGTGGCTGACGACTCCATAGGTCATAATATATATATATATATATATATATATATATATATATATTAAACAATATAATTTGCAATTGTCACGCAAGTAGTGTCTGTCAGTCCTGACGCTACTAATTTTAGAAGGCATGGAAAACCAATTTACTGCACCAATGCATCAAAAGGTGTGCAAATTAAAGATGCCCTGTAAAAAAATATTATATGACGTCATTGTTTTCGCTCATATTTTAATTTTGACAAAGGGATCAATGTAAAAAGATGATTTGATGATGGTTAATTATAAAATCAAAAAACAAAGGTGGCGCCGCAGGCGCCCTGCAACCCCTATTATAAAATACTTTGTGTACATTTCAGAAAGTTTAACATTTCCTATTTAAATATGAAACAAGGACAATTTAGTAAGGCTTTTGAAAAAGGACGGCGCCGTAGGCGCCCTAAAAAAGTGCATTTTTTATAAAATAAATAGATTTCAGCTGAAAACTTCCGTCATTTTGACGGGTGATACGCTAGTATATATATATATATATATAAATATTCCACTGGAGAAAAAAGTAATTTCATACAAATTTACAAATTCCACTCTATAAAACTTACTTTTTTGAGAGTTTATTTTTTGTTTGTTCTGTAAAAATCCCGAAATTTTGTTTATTAGTCAAATAATTAATACACAGTTAAAAAACGAAAAAAAAACCGAAAAACTCCTAGTATACAGTTACATTTTTTTAAAATATCGCCTCGTCAATTGCTCGGTTTTCTCAATGCCCCCCTCCACCCCATTCACATTTTCTTGTTTCTTTTATTTCCTTCTATACCCTACAAACGATCTATTCAAAAACCGAGCCCAAGACGAGGGCCCAAACCTTACCATCCCGAAAGTGTTTTTAAAAAAAAGAAGAAGGGAGCTCTACGCGCTATTCCCCACACGTCGGTGACGCGGCTATTCACTTCGAGTGTGCAACACCACTTCCCCTTTGATACACTCATCCTTGAGCGTTTTGTGATTCCATTTTGTCACGGGTAGCCCCCCATGCCAACCGAACCATTGCTTTTTATGGACTAGCTCGTCGAGTCTTAATGAAAACAACAAAACTCACTCGCGGACACGTACAAAGAATGATAGAATGAAGAAGAGGGTTAACAAAAAAAAATCGAAGCACCGAGGAGAAAAAGATGGACTCGCGGCGACGGAGTTAGGGGACAGAATGGAGAAAACAGGAACCGCTGTCACAATAAAAGTTTCCAAACGAGGTATAAGAAAACTTGGTCGGTGCGGCGTACACCGCTTGTCTCGTGAATGGGTTTGACACGGGTCGACCAAAGACCGAGGAGGGGGACGAGGGAAGAAAAGGCCCAAATTTTTTTTTAAGGACCAATGGAGCAGAGATACACAGCTTATAAAGTGATATTATTTGTGTTTAACGTCTCGCGGAGTTGCCTCATGCCGAGGGCACATCGGATGTTGGGAGTCGTTACAGAATCGAGAACTGGATGAACGTTAATAGAATCGGGTGGGGGGGGGAAATGGGGTTGTGGTGGGGAGGCAAGCAAGCCAGGCAGACGCGAGAAGGGCCACACCAGCTAAAGGGAATTCAATTGAAGTTACTCTCATTGTTCGCCATGTATCGGTAGATCATTGCTTAAGGACACGATCTCTATCTACCTCTCGCTCAGCCCTCGCGCTGAGCTCGGCGGGGGCTTTGTCAAAACAAGGGGGTCTTGAGCGTCGCTGATGGTGGTGACAATGGTTCCGGGTGGGGAGGGGGGGACGGACTCAGCACCGATTGAGAGAACTGGCTTCTTGTTCCAGGGGTGATCACTCGACGCCCGCCCCCCCCCCTTTTTCTACCCCCCTTCGGACAACAGACGCGAGGGGGAATTCATTGTGGAGCCCACTTGAAAAGAAGGGGGTGGGAGCTATGTTGCAGTGCATGAAATAAAAGATACGAAGTGTCCGCTGCAGTGTGAAGGGCCACACAAACATGTTTTTTTTTCAAACTTCCTTTTTTTTTCCTTCGGAAAATGTGATAATAAAGAGAAGTAAACGAGTGAATGTAGCCATTGTGGCGCAGCCAGCGGATATAATGAAATACTTGATCCAGAAGGACTGATCTGCTAGATCGCTTCCCTTAGCTCAGTGGTCCTCAACCTGCTAGATCGCTTCCCTTAGCCCAGTGGTCCTCAATCTGCTATATCGCTTCCCTTAGCCCAGTGGCCCTCAATCTGCTAGATCGCTTCCCTCAGCTCAGTGGTCCTCAAACGCGAAAGCTCGAGATGTCACAGTGAATATTTGTTTTCAAACCTATGGTAAATGTACAGATCTTTAAAGTATTTTGGGGGGTTTTGTTTTTGCTTCATCCTTCAGCAGGAGACAGTCTCTCCTTGAACACCATTGTCTTTGTCAGAGAGTGAGGACCACTGATTGGTAATAACAGTAGCGATTGGTAATAAGCAATTACAACGATGGTCATTCAGGACCTGCAACATTAAAAACAGATGAGACTCTTACACACTACGTCCGTGTCGGAGGTGTGGTCAAGCAATGCCCGGGTTGTGGTCAGATGCGTTGGCCCAACGGTTGGGGGTGTGGTCAGGCATGCCGGAGGGGGGTGTGCTCAGATGTGTTGGAGGTGTGGTCAGGCATGCCGGAGGGGTGTGTGGTCAGATGTGTTGGAGGTATGTCAGGCATTCCGGAGGGGGGTGTGGTCAGATGTGTTGGAGGTGTGGTCAGCTACGCTTGATATAGTAAGATAATATTGGCTACTCCCGCAATTTAGCGAACGAAAATAATTGAAAATATATCTTCTGCACTCATTCGGCAGAGGCGACACCGTTCCTTTGCTGGAAATGTCGTTAGCTCTTTGATATTTTAGACATTTAAGTTTTTGGATCCGACGCTGACGTCACTGATGTGTAAAAGCGGGAATCCCCGGACAGAATAAAATAAGACAAGATAAGAATAAAAGATTCCCCTAAAGTGACGACGCCGTCTTGCTGTTTGAACCTTTCTCCCGTTATCAATTAACACCCTCGCCCTAAGCTCGCTGTTCCGTCCTAACTCCATTATTGTCCCACTCGTACCTGGTTTGTCGTAGAAAGCAAAGAGATGTCTCTTAAACCCCTGCCTAATGCACCGGGGAATAACTCTGATGGCTATCTAACATCCGGTTTTACCGAAAGATAATTTAAAATTATTATTATTTTTTTAAAGATATAAAACGCAGAAGAAGCATTAAAAAATAAGGGTCGGAAAACTAACTTTAAAAAATGGCGTAATTTCAAGATTTCTTTTTGAAAGTAAAGATGTATTAGAGTCATTTGCTCGGTGGTGTAAATCCTAGAATGAAATTCGTGAGCATAAATACTAGGGGTCTACCGATATGCCTTTTTGCCGATATTGCCGATACCGATATTACCGATATTTTTTTTGCCGATATGAGTACCGATATGAGTATTTTTTCGGACAAAAACCAGCGGTAATATTTGATGACGTCATTCTTAAATTTATCACTCCTAATTATTAATCTTTTATATTAGGTGACTACCGACATGCATTTTCGCCGATATTACCGATATTTTTTTCCGATATGACTAATATGAGTGCCGATATGAGTATTTGTTAGGACAAAAATAACAGCGGTCATATTTGATGGCGTCATTCTTAAATTTATCACTCGTAATTATTTAAAATATTAGGGGTCTACCGATGTTCATTTTTGCCGATATTTTTTTTCCGATATGAGTGCCGATATGAGTATTTGTTAGGACAAAAATAACAGCGGTCATAGGCCTATTTGATGACGGCATTCTTAAATTTATCACTCGTAATTATTTATATTTTATAATTAAGGGGTCTACCGATTTCCAGTTTTGCCGATATTACCGATTTTTTTGCTCCCCGAAACAAAGTTTCCGATACGCCGATGTGTTTACAAGTTCCAGATCATGACCTACATAGGACTCATAACAAAACGAACAATCCTTTATTAAATTGTACAAGCAAAATTAGGAAGTCCTTTTGAAACTTCAACCTTGACTCATAATTATTAATTCTAACCAATAGTTTAATGGCTTTTGCACACGGCCACCTTTTATGAATGAAACAATGAGAACAAATTAATAGTAATAAGTGAAAATGAGGTTGAATGGTTGCCAATGACAGCAAGTCTGCACACGGTACATTTTGTTATTCCATACGAAACGAAATGTTTTAGACATCTGCGATTCTGCGTGCATCTTTGCTGTTAGTATTAGAGCAATTACGTGAACATAATGTTTACATGTTATACATTTTATTATAGCAATTACGGTATACTTGGCATTGGCACTATTTACACAGTATTTCTGAGTATACGAAAATCGGCCGATACCTAAACAATATCACAGCACATGGCACACTATATCGTGGCTGCACATATTAATACTAGAACTCTTTTGACTATTTCAATACCGGTATCGGGGTCGATATATTAATTTGTCGAGATATTGTAAATCTAAATGATAGCTTTTTCGTTTCCGATTTTTAAATATTTTTTTTTGGGTCAAAATGTCACTTATTATGAAATATCGGTGACGTCAATATCGGGACCTTTACATGCTACCGATACCGATATTGCCGATATCCAGATATCGGTGCCGATATATCGGCCAGCCGATATATCGGTAGACCCCTAATAAATACCTGTGTGATTTTTTAATATCACGACCCACCGCCACCACCCAATCATTTAATTATGGCCGATTGCTATAGCCATTACCATGTTTATTGTCATAGGAGTATACATAAGTGGTGCCACCCATCCACGCCCTTGAAATACGACTCATTGCTATAGTTACTAGCCTAACTACTTTAATAGGCGCATACATCCATCCACCCACCGTCTCTGTTTGGCCTAAAATTATCATTTACGGACATCGCGCTGTTAACCCTATGCTACACCCCACCCTTTTCCAAATTTCTAACACATCTATGTTCTTTGATCACAAGTATGAGATTATCCGAGGAGAGATTCTATAGAGATGGGGATCCGTCGCCAGCGTGCTTAACCGCTATCAGAGAACGGGAAGGCAGTTGGCTCTTAGGAGGAGAGAAGGAGGTGGGGAGAGAAAGATGGGATAGGAGAAAGAGGAGGGGGAGAATATGGGGGGGGATTGGAGAAAGGAAACGTAATTTTTTGTATTTTGGAGGATAGGGAAGCGGTTGGGGCGTTATGTCCAATGCAAAGTGTGTTGCGGGGGATAGGCTAACATTTTGTTGTAGGAGTGATGTGATGCTTGGTGGTTCCGGGTTTGAAGCCTGGGAGAGGATAGAGCCACGAGACAGTGGACGAGTGGGATAAGCGAGGGTGATAACAACATGGATGGATGGATAAAATAGGTAAGTTTGTCGGCTGATGTGGATTGTCAGTTGGCTGGATAGATGGATGGATGGATAGAGAAGACTTAAAGATGGATGAAAGATTGATGGATGCCTGAGATGTGGATACGTGGAGAAGATTACTGTTCAATGTATAGAAGGATACTATTTGTAGATGGATTGACGGATGGATTGATGGATTGATGGATGGATGGATGGATGGATGGGATGGATGGATTGAGGATGTGTAGTAATAGTAAAAGTTCCCTTCTCAGACCACGCTGGTCTATGGGGCAAGTGAAGCAGCATTCACAAGTTTCTATAGCCACGGCATACGAGGGGATGGTATGGCACAATGTCCAGCCGCCTTTGCTTCCCCAACTGATATCGGGTGCCCACTAGGAGCTGGGCTGACCCAGGGATGCCCTGGGCCCCTTGTCTTCACATGGATTCGAACCCCTGACCATCGGTACGCCAGTCGAGCGCGCTGCCACTCGAACACCGCGTCCCCGCATTGAGGATGTGCAAAGGTGAAAAGATGGGTGTATATTGTATTTATAGTAACACAGATAAATGGAACGTTGGGGAGGGTGGATGGATGGATAGAAGGATGGATAAAATGATGGGTGTATGACGTGAAGAATAGACAGGTTAGCTGTTGAGCCTCTATTTCAGCCACCGACAGCAGACGTGCAGAGACGTTGATAAATCCACATCGTACCTTTCCATCCGTTCCTATGCGGGGAGGTCGCTGCGCAAACTTTGCTAACACAAAAACTGTATAGGCCTCTGAATATTGTGTCAATATTTTCCCATCTGCGAAGCGCGAGGAGGGGGCGAGGGCAATTCACAAAATATTTATTATTATTATTATTCTATTTATTATTATTATTAATTTTTTTTTGCCATGGGTGGGCGAATGTTCTTCTTGTTACTTTCCCTCTACTTTATGAATCATAAGATTATTTAATGCGACAGCTACAGATACGATCTCTATGAAACAATTTTATTGGAGGTATTGCTCTACTCTCTACAGCGACTGCTTTACTGATTTGAAACTATAGTTGTAATTCCAACTCGACTCAGCATATAGCTGCTTGTTATTTACTTCTGCAACTCACGTTTTATGTGCATCCTATATGTCTGCACTGGGTTTGCGTCGAATCTGTTTCCTTTGTGTGTTTTTTTTATATGTGTGTCCTATGTGTTTGTTATTTGTGTTAAGATCGTCTGCCCCCACCCCCCATCACCAGACGCCCGCTCTTCAAACTTCAAGTTAAGTATAAGTGAAGTGCAAGGTCCGCCTCCAGCCGTGAGCCTCTCGCCACGCATCATCGTCCCCCTCCCCGCATGAGCTCCTGGCGAGGGGCCGGGTAGTCGTGAGTGCAATTAAGTTTAAATACAGTCCCCCCCCCCATCCCACCCATCCACCCAACACAAAACCACACACACGTGACCCGCTGAGAGTAAAGCTGTCTTACACCACCAGAAGCGTATGTACTCTTGGTATGAGCAGGAGAAAAGGAGACATGAAGAAGAAAAATTATACGGGAAGAGAGACATAATAGTTAGTGGAGGGAGACTTAATCAAAGAGAAGGTTCTAACGTTTTGAAAGCAAAATGGCACACTTGAAATAGTCCTCACAGTTTTGTAATTGGGGTCGCTTCGCTCACTGGGAATCTTATGTTCTAAACGGTACTTATATATAAAAAAAAATTATTACAAATCAGGGTAGGGTTAAGTTTTTCAGAGCGATTTGTACCTGATAAAAATAATTCGAATATTGTTAACGACAAATTTAAAGAAAAACACTTAACTTTATTCTGCATTGAGCTTCAAATGTCTTAACCGGAGAGCGTTCAGCTAAGAATGAAAACACGTTTGACGTCGCCTTCGAAATCTCTTATGCCTTTCTACCCCGTCTGGGGCATAGGCCGTCTACAAGAACTTTCCACTCCTCACGGTCCTGTGCTTTCCTCTCCAATTGCTTCCAGGTGTATCCCATATTTTGCATGTCAGCCTCTAGCTCGCGTCTCCATGTATTTTTTGGCCTTCCTCTCTTTCTCTTTCCCTGTGGGTTCCATGTTAGGCATTGTCTGGTGGTGCTACCTGGGGGTTTTCGGAGCGTATGTCCTATCCATCTCCACCTCTTTTTTATGATGTCTTCATCAATAGGCACCTGGTGTGTCCTTTCTAGTAACTCTTGGTTATTTATAGTATTTGGCCATTTGATTTTCAGGATCTTTCGAAGGCATGTGTTTATGAATGTCTGGCCTTCGAAATACTAAGTTAGTATTGCTTCAAAATATTTTAGTAAACGAATAAAAGTTACCATTTGACATATACATGAAATGACGATTGAGATGCATGAATGGATGTGTCAGAAAATACGCAAATCAGCTCAAAATTGAAACTGGTGCGTAAAAATTCCAAAAAGCACGAGCGAAACTCCAAAAAAATCGTTCAAAAAAAAACCTCTAGAAAGCGCGTGCAAACTTTAAAAACCGCGTGCAAACTCCAGAAAGTGCGTGGAAAATTCCAACAAGCGCTTTCAAAACTTCAAAACATGCATGCAATCACCGACCATCGGTACAATGTGACTACCAACGTGTTGGGTTTCTTAAGCAAAATATTGATCCTGAGGTCAGACAAATGTGGTTGGTGTTCTCTTTCCCTTCTACGCCCCCCCCCCACACCAACACCACCACCACATCAACCGGCACAGAAATCGTGACTCTTCCAGAGTTTCCGAGACCGTCTTCAGCAGGGCGCGCGAGGACCGCCGGAAATGAAGGGGAGAAAACCAAGACGTCTTCGTGGTGCAGGGTTGTTGGTCCTTTCGGTGCCAAGAACGGGCGGCCGCTTCCGCCGCCGGTGGTCAGTCGGGTGTGAGGGACATGATGTGGTGAATGCTGGTGTGACGTGTGACTGGTGCTTTGGCTGTAGTGGCGACGGGTGACTGCGGGGGTGTGAGTGTGTGTGTGTGTGTGTGAGTGTTCGGAGGGAAGGGGTGTCGTCGAGGTTCCGTTATGAGGCCCCCAGAGAAAGAGATTGCGGTTCCCAGAGACGTGTAATGAATACGTGACTTCTGTGTGTTCCTGGGATAAGCTTGTAGAGGGGTTATTTCCTCATGCCCAACAACACAACTGGTGGCGGTAGTTCGGTTTGGTAAAACAAGATATGGGACTTTCGACAAAACAAAACTGTATCAGGAATATGTTTTATACAAGACGTACCAAGTAATTTATAAACAAATAAATTCATCGATTCGTTTAAAAGAAATATGTATGTTTATTATCGGGTGTCTGTCTGTGCGTGTGTGTTTTATTTTTTTATACTTTTTTTTGGGGGGAGGAGTTTAAGGGGCAGGAATTTATTTAATTTGATGATATACGATAACATTCAGTTATTACAGAAGTCAGGTCTGAGGCAAGCACAGAAGTCAGCAAAGAAGTCAGCTTGCCAAATGATCTCCGTGGGATATACTCACAGCGTATAAAGATGCGGGGGGGGGCAGGAAGAATCCCCCCCCTCCCGATGGAATAATCGCGGTCAATACCACGGTATGTAGGAATAGTGCAATTGGTACATCCACAAAACTCTTAGGAACAAAATGGATCAGACGTTGTCCATTATTAAAATAATTCAAATATCGTATCACAAAAATTAGGAATACTTTTTTTCCCTTATCGGAAAACATTCTTAACGCCTGCAAGCTTCTTCTTCTTCTTCTTCTTCGTTCTCAAAATCTTTTGATAGAGGATTTAGACAGCAAGTCCTATATTTGTGATGAACTGCGCTGTGGCTGTCTGTTGTTCCAGTCCACCATAGAGTTTGTCATCGAGGGTAGCTTCCTGGGGCCATATGTCTGTCCGGGTATGGTGGTACAGAGGGCAGTTTTGGAGAACATGTTCCGCATTTTCCGCAGCTATCCCGCAGGGGCACATTTCGCTTTCTCCAATTCGCAGAATTCGAGGTTTCAAATTGTACCCTCATTGCGGCCTCGGTTGACACCTTTACTCTTAGACACCAAAGTGTCGTGAGCAGAACCGACACCGGGGCCTTCCGTCATGCGCAGTGACCCATCTCTAGCGATCGCATTCACCGCCGCGGATCGACTCCGGAACAAAGCTGGCCGATACTGGCATCGATTACCTGCCAGATTGGTCCAGGGCCTTAGTGCCGATAATGGGCCGTACTCTGTAAAGCAACAATGTAAATCGCTCTTGTTCAGATTTAAAAACAAACAAACAAACCAACCAACCGTTAAATAATACTGTATCACTGGCGTTGAATAATATTCCTCGAGGTTTTACATAAAAGAAAATGCGAATAAGAACTTCGTGTTGAAACAAAAGCACAACTACTTACTACATCTAACTACGTCAATAAAAATAACTGGTATCAATGGATAAGCTGGTGTCTATGGATAAGCTGATAACAATTGATAAGCTGGTATCTATGGATAAGCCGGCAGCAATGGATAAGCTGATATCAATGGATAAACTGATATCAATGGATAAGCTGTTATCAATGGATAAGCTGATATCAATGGATAAGCTGATATCAATGGATAATCTGATATCAATGGATAAGCCGGTAGCAATGGATAAGCTGTTATCAATGGATAAGCTGTTATCAATGGATAAGCTGATATCAATGGATAAGCTGATATCAATGGATAAGCTGATATCAATGAATAAGCCGGTAACAATGGATAAGCTGTTATCAATGGATAAGCTGTTATCAATGGATAAGCTGGTATCAATGGATAAGCTGTTATCAATGGATAAGCTGTTATCAATGGATAAGCTGGTATCAATGGATAAGCTGGTATCAATGGATAAACTGATATCAATGGATAAACTGATATCAATGGATAAACTGGTATCAATGGATAAACTGGTATCAATGGATAAGCTGGTATTGGTGGATAAGCCCGGTCGTAGAAGTTGAAAAGGATCATCCCGCGGAGGTGTAAATATTAGTCCTGGTGGCGCTCCTCGTGAGCGCCGAGGTGTTGGAGGGAACGAGGGCAGCGCGAGGGGCTGAAAGGAGGTTTTTCCGATGTTGAACATACATTTTTTTTTGCTCTTTACATAAAAGAAAACAAGATAGAAAGAAGGAAGGATATAGAAGACGTTATGAGAACTCGGTCGTTCTATAGAACTATAAAGAAAAAGATATTTGAAAAACTGCTAGAAGATGTATCATGGCACAACACAATGAAGAAAACCCCGCTTCTTTGACAAATAATCTGAAATTTGCATTAAAAATGCACTTCATATTCGGGAATTAAAACCTTTATAATCTTTTTAATTTTAATTATTTCCATACATTGATTTTGTATCAAAGCGACGTGTCCATTTTTCTTTGGTTTCCTTTTTTTTTCTAAGGGGAGGTTAGCCTAAAGTGGTGGCTGTCGTAATTTTGGCAGCGCGCCCCTTTGATAGCAGGCCGAGGTGTGTACAATGCTTATTTGCTAGGCAAACACGACAGGGACGGCTTTCAAAGCGCTGAGGTATGAGCTGTAGAGAAACATCAAACACCGAGGGCCGGGCGAGGGCCTTAGCGAGTTCGTGGTACACGGCGGGAGCAGGAGTTTCGTTTGGATGCGGTTCGTGATCAGCGGGCCGGGAGGTGGTAGAGAAGACGGGAGGAGAGGAAGAAGAAGAAGAAGAAGGGGGAAAAAAGGCTTTGGTAGACGGTTGATACTGTTTAAGAGCGTGTGTGTGTGGAGGGGGGGGGTGGATACCAACATAGGTTGATACAGAGCATACGATACAACTGGTCTGATACTCGGTTAGTCTAAGAAGGTGTCGATGCAGGCCTCGTAACGACTAAACGAAACAGTCTATTTTCGATACTATCTTTGGACTAAGATCAGGTTCTATGGTCAGGGAATGCTTGTGTCACTTGTGACCATCATGTCCTCATTGAAGAACTAATCATAATATTTGATCACTTTGTTCGTGTGTGCGTGAAAAAAAATTATAAAAAGGGGGGTGGTGTGGGGTGGCGGTGCTGATATAAAAATCGACAACGAGGCTGAATGAGATATGGGCTTGAATATAACGGCAGAGTTGTTTGGGAAAATCTAATTGTGAATGTCAAATATTGACACGGCTGAGTTATCATTACAAAAATATTGATTATCAATAGAGTGATATAACATACCGATACAAGTACATGGGATATTGATATGAAATAACGTCGTGAAAACAAAAGGTTGACAAATTAACTAGCTATAAACGAAAAATCTGTAAGCGACTGGATTGATTAAAATTGATTGTGATTAATTTGTTTATTGTCATCAGAGATTCGTATGCTTTGAAAATTCCAGTTCAAAGGATTCATGGGGAGTTGGTGAAGAATGTTTACAAGATGAAGAACCTAGACAAGGGTGGATGCAATTTTAACGTAGGCTTTTCCACAAAAAGCAGGCTTGCAGGTGGGGATCACAAGAATCTAATGGATGTCACTCAGTGTGACGCGACGACAATTTGGAATGAGGTCATAGATATGAAATGACCAGTTGTGACCCCCCCTCCTCCCCCACTCACCCCACCACCCCTCCGGCAAAAGGATGCACAAGTTGGTATTACTTTAAAAATCAACAACACCTTTTTCTACAGGTATTTGATCAACTCACCTGGATTACCCGCATGTTAAGTCCAGTCTCCTGCGCCAACTGCTCCCGGATGTGACGCGTGGGTTTGGGCGTGGCCGCGAAGGCCGCCTTCAGCGTCTCCAGCTGCTTGGCTTTGATCGTGGTCCGGGGGCCCCTCCGCTTGGCGCCCACCGTGCTGGACCCGTTGTTGCCGCCGCTGCCGCCGTTGCCGTTCCCATTTCCCCCGGAGCCCGCGTTGCCGTTGTCCGGGCTCGGGCAGCTGTCGTTGCTGTTGGCGTCCGGGCCGCCGCGGTCCAGCGGAATGTCGTTGGCGGAGCAGTTCGAATCGACGGACCCGGGGCTGGCGTCCAGGTTGGGGCAGTCCCGCTCCTCCTTGATGGACTGCGGCGGCACGGGGCTCCCCAGCCGCGGCGACAGTAAAGAGTTGAGGCTGCCGTTGCTCAGGGGGCCCAGCCCGGGCCCGCCGTTCAGACCAGCGGCGCCGAGCGGGTTGCCGTGCGAGTTCAGCGTGCTGCAGTTCAGGGGGCCCCCGAGGACCCCGCCGTGGGGGTTGTGGGGGTTATTGCTGCCGAGGCCGCCGCTGGCGTTGATATTGAGGAAGCTGTTGCTGTTATTGTTGTTGGCGCCCAGCGCGTGGGACATGCCACTGAGTATCGATTCTTTGGTATCGTGCGGGCTGGTATCGCCGTCCAGTGGAAAGTCTTTATCCGATATGTTGCCCTGA
Organism: Ampullaceana balthica; assembly: GCA_944989445.1. Lineage (NCBI taxonomy): Eukaryota > Metazoa > Mollusca > Gastropoda > Lymnaeidae > Ampullaceana > Ampullaceana balthica. The sequence goes on from CALYLW010000705.1 coordinate 273,918, forward strand.
GTGTCGATACCGGAGTCCATGTCGCCATCATCTTCCACGTCAGAACCTGAGAAGAAAAGTTTGTGTACATGTATGTAGTTGACGTCGTTTTAAATGTAATTTTCAATGTTTGATTTCTATAACAACTAAAAATAAAAATTTCCTTGCAGATTTGGGTGGTATTCCCGATCACAAAAGCGATCTTTCTCCAGAAACATGACCAAATCTCATGTGCCTTCAAAATATATTTCTAAATAAACATATCATGAGCTTTCAAATACATTTATTCAAAATCAAAACTAAATCTTAAGTCATTCAAATACATGGCCCCAGAAATATCACAAAATCTCATACACTTTCAAATACCAATCTCGAAGGCTATTTTAAAATCGTTTTTCAAACATTTTTTTTTAAAAATTACAATGTCTACGTTTATTTTCTACTATAGAGCTTTGGCCATATGTGAATAAATTCCGATGTCACTATTTTCAAATATAAACCGTAGTAGTGGGGTTGAATGGAGCATTATTTAAAAAGTGTATCATTCTTTGATCGGTCGTCTCCGAGAGTTGGGTCGATACGGGACTTAATTTGACCAACTGTTGATGGTATAGCGCCGTAATATGTCGGGATAGATCCTACGCGTGGAATGATAACAGCAGCCCCGAGCATAAGGCCCTTAACCCTCTATTACACAATGTGACCATTTGGTAACAAAGCGAAATAATAATTATTTCACTAATGCTGGATTAGTTTTTAATTTTTCAGACTGATTCCCCTTTTATTTTATCATGTTTTGAACTTTTATACCGGAGAACTCTTCACTTAGACCATTTCGTATTTTTGTAAGAGCAACTTTTAGTTGGTCACAGTGGGCTACACTTGTGTCTACCGAATCTAGTAAGTACAAGTTTTTGTTTTTTATCGCATAATGAAAATTTCTGTTCCAAAAAATATTAAATGGTAACATTAATGTTTATACAATAATTATGTGAGCTTATGTTTGATATTTGTCATCAACGTTTGATAAAATTTGAAAAAAATGGTATGTTACCATTTGGTAACAGTGCGTCTATGTGGTTATTTTTTTGGGGTGGTTTTTCTTGTTGGAAAATGACAACATACTAAAGCTAACATTTTATACGCGATATAAATAATGTTTTATTTATAGAATATTTGTAAATATCAAATATTTATGTTAGCCTTTTATAAAAATTAACAAGTTTTACAATCTTTAATGTTAAATTAGAATAATTTTAAAATTCTTTTTTATAAATAGAATTACAAATAGAATTAGAAATATAGATGATGATCAATGATATACAACATATATATTTTGTACATATTTTATGTTTGTTTTTTTTCCTCTCAAGAATTCAAATACCAAAGTCATGTATCCATCAAGGTTTCATGGAATAAATAAAGATGTACATGTTTGTGCCATTCCTGAGGACCCAGATGATAATGAACTATCTTAGGAAGATGACGATGACGTAGATGAAACTTTTAATCCAGAATCAGAGTACAACAGAGATTCAGGTAAATTTACATAATTTTTAAAAATAAAATATTATGTCTTATATCTTTTGAAAGAATAATTAAATATCATTCAATACAATTGTTGACGTAAAGACTAAAAAAATAATAATTCAATTTGTCCTTTTCAGACTCAACAACACCAGTCTCTGAGAGGGAAATGAATGAAGCACCTGGTAATTTTTTAGGTACTGCAGTCCAACCACAGGCAAAAGTATCAAATGGAAATTTTCTTTGCAGCAGAATTCTTTCCTCAAGATCCTGTTTTTGTTTTGTTTTATCGCTGTTGCAAAAGAGCATCAAAACCCTATAGACTACATTAGGGAAATTATTGATGAATAAATAATGGATACTTTTGTAATACAATCAAACATTTACAGAGCTCAGACAAATATGAACCAATATTTGGATGCTAATGAACTGGAGCAGTTTACTGGAGTTTATTTATGATGATCATCATAGTTCAAATGCCAAAAGCAGGTGTTACTGGGGAATTGATACTCGTTATGACAAGGTGGCTAATAAAATTATATCTATAACAATATAACCCCAACAGTTTAAAAAAAGGTGTGTGTTGTTCTATTACTGGAGTGATTCATAACTTTGAATGATACTGCTGTAAAATTCTGCCGTGTAAAATAGAATTGGTTATAGGAGCTTCTGGAAACATTTTGCTCCGTCTAGTTAGCAATGTTACAAGTAAGAAATAAACAACACTCAATGATTGTTTTCAAGTGGATATTATGAATATGGCAGTAGTTCAGGCATGACTGATCTATAGGGATGCCTGTAGTAATGCAGATTGGCACCCAAAAAAATATTTCCTTTCTTTACTTGATTTCAATACCCAGATCGCAATATGCCTAATGAAAAAAGGTAAAGTAGGGTTTAGAAAATTTGCTCATCATAGAGCCAAAGAAATGAGAGATCCTACTGCAGCTGTTTAACAAATACCAGTAAGACCTGACTATGTTGGGCATTTTCCTGAGCCAATTTACAAAAAATAAAGATGCAAGAGATCAAATTGCAGGGGATTTTTTTAGAATTAAATGTGTAAAAATTAGTACATGTACTGATGTAATATTCAACTTTTCAAGACGCAAAAGTCAAACAGTTTCACTAGACTCAAACTAGATTTTTATGTAGGCGTATAAATGTTTACTGGCCTTTATGAAGGTATTTTATTAAAAAATATTATTAGATTTTTCCTTTATTTTTTTTTATGTTGTAAAATAATGATTTTTGTTATCCTTACTATTATTTTCATGAATTATTGGAGCAGTATATTCAACATATAAAAATGTAATTGTAATCAAATTAATGTTTACACTTATTGGTGTTCACAATTAAATCATCATCTTTAAAAATTATTATAGTTGTCATGTTCTTATATATTCTGTTTTACTTTTTTTTTACCTTTTAGACGCACTGTTACCATATGGTCACATACCATTAAAATCACAATTTTATAAAAATAGTATATTTTTCTTCCATATTATGTTTATATATGTCCAATAGACATATAATATCCAATCAAATATTTTTTTCCCATGAAAACCTAAAAGTGCGTAATAGAGGGTTAACAGGTTTTCCCGGGAAACTCTCCCAGGAACAATGCCCAAATAAAAAAAAATAATAATCAATAAATGCGGTAATTATTATTACTTTTTATTATTACTATTTATGAAATAACTAAAACCCCTGCAGCCAAATTGAAGACCTTAAGGGAAGAAGCAGCTATGTGACATTTTTAATTATATTTAGTTATCCCTTGTATCTTATAGAGGATCAAAAATAGAATCCTCTGAAAGAGGGTTTGTGAAAAAATTGTGTCTCTGACTTTATTAAAAATTCAAATCTATTATTTGTAAATCTTATAAGAAATCTATATAATTTTGAACTTTAAAACTTGAATATGTCAAAACTACAAAAATGTGACATAGCCGTTTCTCCCTTGAGCTTTGCATATGTAAATGACTTACGGATACATTGTGTAATAAATTTATAGGGGGCAATTAATTATATTTATTTTTATTTTAAGAAATTAAATATCCTAATTCCTCTTTGATTTCCAAAGCAGCACACAACCCTCTTGGCTGTTTTTTTCCCCACCTTAGCCAACCATGAAATTGTTCCACCATCCCATTTAATTTTGTTTAACACTGCCACCCCCCGCCCCGCCCCCCCCCCAGCCCAGATATTATTGGATATTTAATTTTATCATCAAAGTGAGGGTGTTGCGAGGGACTATGAACGGTGGGGGCGGGGGGGGGGTGACCGCACACTGCCATTGATACACAAATGTTGAGTGTGGGTGTGTAGGTGTGTGGGTGTGAGGGGGGGTGGCGTCCATTCAGCCATTTTGTTTGCCCAGCAAAAACAGCTCACGGGGGGCAGGTTAGCTTACTCGTGGCGAATTGATTCACGGAGCGATAACTGCTGACAGTAAGAAAGTGGGGGAGATGAGGGGAGGGGAGTAATAATACATCCCATAGTTATAACAATTTATTAATTTATAGTACAAGTCTCAAGGTGTAAGGTAAGGGTGGAGGTTTGGGTTAGGGCTCAAAGGCCAAAAGGTCACACCATAGTTTCTAGGAAACCATAACTAATCTCAAGGTTAAATTGCTCCAAGCATACATTTTTTAATAGTGAGAAATAGAGAAGAGAGAGGGAAAGGAGAGAGAAAGTTGGAGAGAGAGGGAGAGAGAGAGAGAACGGAGAGGAGAGAGAATGGGTAGAGAGAAAGAGGAAAAATGGAGGAAAAGAAAAAATGAGAGAAAGAAAACAGGGGAGCGCGATATGGTAATATGGAGAAAGAGAGGAGAAAATACGGGGGAGAGGGTATAAAATAGAGAAATAGATAGAGATGGTGAAAAGGAAATAGACAGGGGAAGAGAAAAGAGAGGGGTAAGGAGAAAGTGAAAGAGTTACTTTGCATCGTGAAGTAATCTTCTTGTTAAGTTTTCTTCAAGTAACCATTCGAACTTACTTTAACACTCGTCACAAAATAATTAAATTTTTTTTTAAATTTAGAGAAACTAATTTATACCCCAAAAAAATCTGATTTTTTTAGAGCTGTTTGTATAGTTTCATTGCTACGATTTTTTTTAACGAACACCCTCCTCCCCCCCCTCACACACACACACGCACAAACACACACGCGCACACCACCCACAAACCTCACACACATTCATAACCAAGACAATAGATTCCCAAACGCTACCAGAAACGAACAAAACCCGACGGCATTATTATTTTTAAATGGCATTTCCTACTTAGAGACTATGGCTCAGATGTAGCAAGAAGACCGTTAGGTGGTGGTGGTGGTAGTGGTGGTGGTGTCAGGGGTAGGGGGTGACTGGCGCACGGTCTCTGTTCAGTTATTGGATCGGGGAGGACACAAACGTATTGATCTGGAGATTGGGGGAGGGTGGGTGGGGGGAGAGATCACAATCACGTAATCTGGCTTTAAAGAACGGCTCAATTCATATAAACTACGGGGGAACGGTGTGGTCAGATTTCACGTTTCTGTGATTAAGGTTATGGCTAGGGTTTAGAAGTTTGTATATAACGAGCAACAAAGCCCGTCCAAGGACGTTCCGCCCCCGTTCGGTGGCATGTTGTAACTCCCATTACATGTGCATCACGTCAAAAATACTATTCATTATAGTTAAAATAAATGACTCGTAAAAACAGAGCTTTTTACCATAAAACCCAACGCGCATAACTCAGAATAAAGTCTTGGAAGAAATACTGCACCAAAAATAACTCGATTTGAACGTCCGCGTAAACGTGTTCAATATGATTGGCTTTAGGAGTCATATGTGTTTGAGGGACCAATCGCTATCGATGACCGCACAGAACATAGCCTTTTATTATATAGGATGATTATGGTTTAGGATTATGGTGACTGATAAGGGCTAGGGGTAAGGGTTCGTGTTGGGTCTTGGATTGCCGTTTGCTGTTAAAAGTGAACATCTCAGAGATATGTGCGGACGCTACACAAAACACAACAAGCGTAGATTATAAGCAAAATTTTCGATTGAAAAGAAAGATCAAAGATATTGTATTCTTAGGAATCAAAAATTTTAAAAAAAATTCACTGATGAAATAGTGAAGTGAAAATATGCTGTCAACATTATATGTTTCAACAATTGTGGAAAATGAAGAACGAGAGAATATAGAAACTATTCGATAGGAAAGCTTTTCATATGTTTTCATGGTCTGGGAAAGTGAAAGGCCCTGAATCTTGGGAGGAGGTGGGTAGGTAGATGTATCGGGTTTAATGACTTGGGATCTGGGGGTCGTAACAACGTCCTTTGTGGTGTAACAGTATCCTCGTGTGGGGGCGCTGGAGTATCAGGTGGGGTGGTGGGGGGGGGACATTAAACACAGCCTCTGTCTATGTCTACTGACAGACTCTGTTGGTGTTGGTGGTGTTGGTAATGCTGCTGGTGTTGGTGTGGATGGTGTTGTTGTGTCTACCAATACTAGAGCCGTGGGTAACACGGACGAGCTGTCTTGACGCCATCAAACAAATGGTGACAGTAAAAGCTTTCTAATTATGGCACTGTATCAAATTTAAGACTACTTCGGTATTCATATGTGGTCACACGCTCGTCTTTAACACACAACATGCGCATACCCGTTTGTTAATCAGTTAATGAACAAGTGCTTTCATTAAAACATTGATTAAAAGCTGTCTGACACACACACACAAACACACACACACACACAAACTGTGCTCGTTTATTAGTTTAAGAAAAGCAGTGTCTTTCAAGTAGGAGCATTAAAAAAGCAATTTCAAAAAGGTTAAAGGTCACCTAACTGGCAGAAGATGACGATACCGGAATCTCTACGAATACTGACCAGCCGCTAGCCACCTACGTATAGACACACTTTCAGATTTCCGTAGAAAATCGCATGAAACCGGGAGCGCAGCTTCTATCTTTTCGGGTAAACCCGCTTTCCATAGCATTCACGCGCGCTTGACATGACGTCATCAATGACATTTACTAATCTGAAAACCACTGTAGTGAAAGAAATATAACTTTAAAACAAAATACACACCACACGGCTCTAATCTCTCTCTCTCTAACGGTCGGACATCATTCGACCTTTCATTACAGAGTTCTCTACTCCGTTTTAGCCTGTAACTGTCAACCCACAGCACCCATATCGCCACACAGCACCCACATCGCCACACAACACCCACATCGCCACACAACACCCACATCGCCACACAACACCCACATCCCCACACAACACCCACATCCCCACACAACACCCACATCCCCACACAACACCCACATCCCCACACAACACCCACATCCCCACACAGCACCCACATCCCCACACAACACCCACATCCCCACACAACACCCACATCCCCACACAACACCCACATCCCCACACAACACCCACATCGCCACACAACACCCACATCCCCACACAACACCCACATCCCCACACAACACCCACATCGCCACACAACACCCACATCCCCACACAACACCCACATCGCCACACAACACCCACATCCCCACACAACACCCACATCGCCACACAACACCCACATCACCACACAACACCCACATCGCCACACAACACCCACATCACCACACAACACCCACATCCCCACACACCACCCACATCCCCACACAACACCCACATCCCCACACAACACCCACATCGCCACAACACCCACATCGCCACACAACACCCACATCGCCACACAACACCCACATCCCCACACAACACCCACATCACCACACAACACCCACATCGCCACACAACACCCACATCACCACACAACACCCACATCCCCACACAACACCCACATCCCCACACAACACCCACATCCCCACACAACACCCACATCCCCACACAACACCCACATCGCCACAACAACCCCATCACCACAACACCCATATCGCCTCGTGTGCTAAACGAGACGATTACAACTTGTTCCCCGTTCGAGAAGAAGAGGGGGGGGGGCGACAAGCCCCTGGGTCCAGGGTCTAAAATTCTTCTCTTTCAGGAGATGAGCAATCCCCAATGTCTTCAGGCGATGGGGCCGGTTCATATTGGGCCACTAATTTGACAAATACATCGGGCGCGTAACGCGATTTGAGGGAAAACGGGGCGTTGACAGCACGCCCCCTCTCCACCCCGCTCACTCTCTAAAGTCTACCCCCCTCCCCCTATTCCAAGAAAGCACCCTTGGGGTGGTAAGCTAAACGTGTTAGTGGACAGAAGACAAGGCCGTGATTGAATGGCTAAATTTGGAGACAAGTGCATTCGGTTGGGGGAGGGCGAGAGGGGATGTAGGGGGCCAGGGCGAAGAAAAGGCTAACGAGAAATTGTGGAGGAGATAGAAGAGTGAGAGATTGGTACATGATTACGGTGAGGGAAGCTAATTGTTTTGAAAAAAAGTGGAGACAAATCAATTGTAGCAGTCAATCATTGTACAATAATAAATAATTTCAACAATGTAAGTTTTTTGTACCAGTATCAATTACTGCAACAGCCTCAATCATTGTACAATTACCAATTATTGTACCAGCTGCAATCATAGAACCATCATATATATATTTACCCTCAATTATGTATGACTGACTCACTTTGGCCTAACGCTAAGGGACATCACTCCGCTTTAAAAAAAAATTGAAAATATAGACTTAAAAATCATAATCATTTTCGTTTCCAGATTAACATTAACCAAACAACGCACGAACCTTTGACTTCAGCCTTTGTGTTGTAAACAGTGCTGACTGACTCAAAGAGTTATTTTTGGTGAAGTAATTTAGTGCGCTGCTTTCTAAAATTACTTTAAAAATCGTGTGGTGATTAGCACTGTAAAAAAATATTATATACATACTTTGTGTACATTTCAGGAATATTTCGTATTTATCATACAAGGATAAGTTACTTGGGCTTTTGACCAAAAAAGTGGGCGCCGTAGGCGCCCGACAATCCTTATTATAACATACTTTGTCTACATTTAAGGAAGTTTAATATTACGTATTTATCATACAAGGACAAGTTAGTTGGGCTTTTGAAAAAGGTGGGTGCCGTAGGCGCCCTAAAAAATGGACGCCGCAGCACAACCTAGTTATGACTTATTTTGCCAGCATCGATGCTTATACCATGACCAATTATCATACCAGCATCAATTTAGCTCTATTTTTTTTTCTTCTTCTTCTTCTTCTTATTATTATTATTTTTATATTATTTTTTAAATTTTTTTTTGTTTTTGTTGTTGTTGTTAGTTCACACCTAACTTTCCACCTAAATTTAAAAACAAACCAAAACAAGTTACCCCCCCCCCACCCCAGCTGTGAACGCACAATGCTCGGTATTGCACTTGCTTGCACAAATCTGGCACCAAGGTAAACACAAAAAAATTCTCTTGGCAGATAGATAGATACCTTTTTGGTTTCTGCCTTGTCAAGGTGTAACAGGAATCAGGTAAAAATTCAACAACATCTCTCTTTCCCCCCCCCCTCCACACACACACACATAAACACAGTTCTTGATTTTAAATTTCGACCGCTTAAATGTGATATTACAAGAGTTATGTTCAGGCAACAAGTAACAATAACTAATTCATGTTTACGCTTCTACATACTAGAGTACTTTGTCTGTACGCTTCTACATACTAGAGTACTTTGTCTGTACACTTCTACATACTAGAGTATTTTGTCTATACACTTCTACATACTAGAGTACTTTGTCTGTACACTTCTACATACTAGAGTACTTTGTCTGTACACTTCTTCATACTAGAGTACTTTGTCTGTACACTTCTACATACTAGAGTACTTTGTCTATACACTTCTACATACTAGAGTACTTTGTCTGTACACTTCTACATACTAGAGTACTTCATGTACACAGATCTACATACTAGAGTACTTTGTCTGTACACTTCTACACACTAGAGTACTTTGTCTATACACTACTACATACTAGAGTACTTTGTCTGTACACTTCTACACACTATAGTACTTTGTCTATACACTACTACATACTAGAGTACTTTGTCTATACACTACTACATACTAGAGTACTTTGTCTATACACTTCTACATACTAGAGTACTTCATGTACACAGATCTACATACTAGAGTAATTAATATATGCACACATGCAGACTTGAGTAATTCATGAATACACTGCTTTATACTGGAATGATTTGTCTTTGTATCTCTACAAAACAGAGTAATTATTCAAATATACACTTCTATACCTAAAAGTGCACACACACAGATCTAATCACCCACACACAACATTGATGACACTTTGTAAACACATCCACACAGCAGACAACACACCGCTCACGTGTTTTCGGACGCCCTTTTACAAAACACATTTAGCTGCATTAACGCCCCCTCACCACCTTTCCCCTCAACCGAAACCCCCCTCCCCCCACACACACCGTTGACACCAAGAAGTCTTGATAGAGTGCTGACGTGATCCCGGGGTCGCGGTATGAACCCCTGTACCCCCACAATCGAGGAATAAAAAACCCCCAAAACGGCCGGAGTTTGACGGACCGGAACCCCATGCCGGGACGTTAAGCGGGGACCATGACGTCATTACCGACGCCGAAAGGGAACTCACCCAAGCCGATCAAGGGAGATAAGCCCCGACGTTGCAAGCGATGCTTGAAGAGTTAGATCCGAGCGGTGGGCGAGGGCGGAATGTGGGGGGGGGTGAATTTTAAAGAAAAATATAACAAAAATCTTTCTTAAGTATAGTTTATGTTAACGTGCGAGGTCTTCGCTTGTAACTTGTAAGCGTTTATATTTACGGCATCAAGCTAACAGTATGAAAGGGTCATTAGCAACGGCCCAATTGTCGATATGGTGCTTTTAAGAGAAAGAAAACCAGAAAGAAATGGATGTCTGGCAGACGTTAGGGACAGATGGTGCCCAAAGCCCTTTGGTCATCGGCGTTGGAAATCTCCTCTGGGAGCAGTAATGTGGGCATCGCTGCGAGTTGTGGGGGTGGGGGGCACGAATTTGGGTTGGGAGAGTGGGGGCGGGGGCAGACCGTCCCTCTGACGCTCCCCAGGGGTGTATAATCAAAGACCAAGACGAAACCCGGGACACCCCTGGCCCCCCTCCCCGCCCCCGCACTTCGTGTAACTCTGTCTGCTTGTTGTGGTTGAAGTAACAGACGGGGCGATGCGTCCCCGCGGTGGGGGAGCCCTAGCGCCCTGGGTGTGCTTGTAATGAAATTGAGGGGCGTGCCTGGTGCTGTTAAGTCATAATACAGCTAGTTAGTTGTCTCTGCTGCTCGACTCTCGTGTTGGGCCATTAACATCCCAAAAATTCGTTTTTATCTCAGCCTCTACACGCGAGACACTCGCCATCGCCTCGGTGCACTCTTCAAATAAATTCTAAAAAATTCTATTTGTTTCTTAAAAGAAAATATCTGCTTCGATAACAATACAAACATATTTTTCTTAGCCTGGTTATATTAATAAGCCAAAAGTTAAAAGCTGCAAATGACATATGACATCACTCAAAATAAAATAATAGCTCCGTAAGTGTGAAATTCTTGATGGTTAAGTGCAAACTCAAACTAACGATAAGATATGTTCACAATATTAAAAAAAAATATCTATATAAAAATAAGTTATTTCACTGGGAACCACTACCGTCGAACGTCTTCCCGAATTCTTGATGAATTAAATGATTTAAGAAATAGTGTTCATAAATATTTTCTTGATAAATTTTAATTAAAGGTTGGTCCACGCCATTTTCTGTTTTGTTTTAGTATATTTTGTTTTACAAAGAAATGGAAAATAACGAAAGGTCCTACCAGGCCACTGAGTACAATAGAGAAACGGAAAATGCTCAAATGCTCGCGGCGTGGACCAACCTTAAAGGATGCAGAATTAGGTTTCAGAAGTGAGTTTCAGAAATGGCTTTCAGTACCTACTAAAACTATACCCATTACATAGATCAAGATATCATGTTAATTATCTGAACGATTGTTTGTTTCAAATTTAATATTTTCCCATACTTCATATTACCAAATATTTCATATTAGATACGCCCCGCGGCGTAGCGTACGCCGCAGACTTGCTTATGGAAAGGGCAAAGAAAAGGGGGAGGGGAGAACGGACACAAACCACAGCATGAAGAAATCAAAACAACGCAAGTGAACGTCGGTGGGGGGGGGGAACCACCGACGCAAAGTTGGTCTCGAGACATTCGCACTGCGGTCATCTACCCGCCCACCACCCTTCACCACCCTAGCTTGCCAACCATAAACTGTGATTGGCCAACCCTAGCGAGGGTCATCCATGTTCGCAAAAAAGGGGGAAAACAAAGGGCACAAACACACATTTTTTTAAAGTTAAAAAATAATGCTATTGCTGGGGCTTGAACCCAGGACCTTCCGCGTGTAAGGTGGACGTGATAACCACTAAACTACGAATGACATTTTTTTTTCTGTGAAGGAACAACGCAAATGAACGCAAGGACTACTATTGCCCCTCTCTCCAACACCTCCGCTTGCCAAACCATTAACTGATTGGTCGACCCCAGCGAGGGTCATTCGTCATGCTCATTTGCACATACTCGCTTTGGTGAATTATATATATAGATTATCACATGTTTCATATTACCACATAATTCACATTACTCCATATTTAATATATTCCACAAATTTCGTATTACCACATATTATTATAGTTAACATTTGTTCAAGCTCCATATTGCCATATTACCACACTTTTAACATTAACTCATATTTCAGACTTTTTCTTATGTTGCAACATTGTAACACATATAATAATGCCCCACTATCTTATTTTTCTTCTCACGGGCGGCCCACTGATCTTGACCTGTGGGTGGTGGGGGGGGGGCGCCCGCCTTTCACCACGAGATGGCGCCAACTTCATTTTTCAACACCCTGACAGGCCGCTGTGAGAGCAGGAAGCACTATCTCATGATTCAACACCGAACGGCGTCCAGTGTCCGAACATTTCATTAGTGGACGACCCCCCCCGGTCTCACTCCTCCCCCCCACCGACCCGCTTGTACCTTCAATATACCGCCATCAGACGTGAGAATTCGCCCCTCCCCCCCTCCACATCTCTAACCAATTACTCCCAGTGTCGGAGTGCTAATTTTCGATGGCCCATTAGGCGTGTTATCATTAATCCCGCTAGAAGATGCGCCCTTGACGGCGTTCGTCTGACACGGGGCCATGTCCGCCTCTGATCCGGGGAGTCATTCCTGTTAAAAATCAGGGGAAGAGTCAAAAGTCGGGGGACCGATCTTGGGGGACTGTTGTTTAAGATTGTGAGATTTTTTAAATTCAAAATGTTAGGATTTCGGCAACGAGTTAGACTTGTGTTTTATTTAGCGTGAGAGGCGCTAAGATGATCTAAAACTGTACATGTTCATATCGGTGAGTGAAAGGAAATTGAAAGATTAATAATATTTGTCTTCACAGGTTACAACTAACGGATGTCTAAAACCTACTCGTGTTTTCCAGTGCCGAGGATTCATCACGAGTTTCAAAAAAACGTTTTTCTGGTGTGCGGTTTGTTTACATTTTTTGTCTTCAGCATGTGAAGACTTCATCAAACCAATACTTCATCGACTCCGAAAATAAGAATAGAATCTTCGACTCCAACGCTCTTGGACATGGCACGGGTGATATAATGGAAGACGGCGTGCTGAAGCCCTCGCCAGACCTGACAACCTCGGCAGCCGTGAGGGGAGGGTGTGTGCTCGTGACGGCCACTGCTATCTTGTCTCCGGATGTCTGTTCACGACGGACGAGAGATGCGCAAACACGGGGCGTTGGTCAGTCTTGACACGACTACTTTTGTCTGGCTGGTTGGAAGTGTGGGGGATGGGAGTAGGGGCGGGGGCGGACACCGGAGGGGCTAGGGTTTGAGGGGGGTCACATTTGTCCGAAGATGAGGAGGGGGCCCCGAGGATGGGCCACATGCCATTGCCATTCGTCTGCCACGTGCATCAGTGCCAGCGTGCTGCCTGTTCGTGATATTTCTACTTTGTAACTCGTTCGTCATCATCGCTTGAGCCTATGATCGAGGGCTTGAGAAACTGTGTGAAAGGTCTTCTCATGACAAAAAATTGGTTTCATTTGTTTTAGGGTTTGCTAAGAAGTAAAAAAAAACAAAAAACTTTGAGATGAATGAATGTCGTCATGAATTTCCGCATTGCCCCGTGATAGACAAGTAGGTCTTCACATTCATTTAAGTGTAAACAAACTTTCTTATCAATAGGTGAAAATACTATACATTTGAGTCACATCTCTATTCTACATCCTCTCTTACAGGTAAACTAGAGAAAAATAATGTGACTTATAGGGGCATCACTTTTCGTTTTTGCATTTCCTTCCGCCCCCTTCCTCCCCCTCCCGTATTCTACACAAAAAAGTATTGGGCCATTTGATTTCCACGAACGATTTCGGGTGCCAGATTTTGAAACGCTTAGCCTTCATACATACACTCTTTCTTTCGTCGCTTTACCGCAATCAAGGCCACTCGATAACCTTGGTACGATACTCGGGCACTTCAGGTATCTTTCACTCCACTCGCTGCACGACCATCTTTCAGAGCCCGGGCCGCTTCTAGACCTTGTAAGCAGCAAGTCACGCCAGCGAATATCCGGACAGTTCATTCGAGACGACCAGGGTGATCACCACCACCACAACCACCCGGCAGCGTCAGTGCGTCACGGCCGTGGACAAGGAGGCGCAGCAGCGTCTGACTCTGTAGGTGCATGCGTACAGTTAACCCCTGAAATATGCTGCGAGTCAACTGACACATCGCGATGCTCGGAACTTGGCGAACCCTCGGGTCGCACTGCAAATTGACTTTCACTTTATTGTTTTGGAGACGAGAGAGAGGTAGAAGGGCGATGGTGGTAGTGAGGGACGGGGTGGGGGTGGGGGAGGTAGGTGAGACAAAGGAAAACTTTAAGTTCGGCCCGTTTGTCTCACGTTCCTGTCTGTGTCTCATTTTAAAAAATATAAAAAAATCATCTTTGCTGAATGACAAGCAAATTCAAATGTCACCCTGTCGGCATTTTCCAAATAGCAGCCGGAAGAAGAAAGAGACGTGACCTTTACAAAATGGAAGGTAAAACTTATTTCAAATGGGTGGCCAGGTTGTTTTTTTTTAAACACATTTTTTTTAGCTAATGCGTGGTGACTTCTTTTGAATGAAAATACGGATTAATTCAGTTATTGTAATAATTTGGGGACAATGTGAGATATTTATAAATTCGTTATATTTCATGTATTTATAATAAAGGGAACATTTTCTGTTTTGTTTTATTATATTTTGTTTTACAAAGAAATGGATAATAACGAAATGTCCTACCAGGCCACTGAGTACAATAGAGAAACGGAAAAAAACACATGAATTTTACTTCTAGGTGAATGTGAGCCTTCATCACAAAACCACTACAAAAGAGGTGGCACGTTTTCACTCTTGTCTTATCTTTTTCATTTTTTTTTCCATTTTTTTTTCAAACAGCGAATTATTTCACTTAAAACTTTGTTACTGCTGGAATGCCCGCGGGCAGCGCTTGCTATTTGCACGGACCGAGGGCACCCCGTCCCTTGGTATCTCCGGAGCGAGAGCCGGGGCCTGGCACGACGTGTTTGTAGGCACACCTAGCACCCGGGCACGAGTCATTCTACAGCGGTCAAGAGGACTTGGTGACCAATGCGGGCGAGGGGGAGGGGGGTCCCCTGATAGAGTTCGTGTGCCCCTACTCCCGCCTCATTTTTCAATAGGTTTGAAACAAAAATCGATTTTTTTAAAAATTAAACCGTGTTTGATGAAGAACTAACTCTCTGAGGTTTTCGAGATTTTCATTAACAAGTTTTCCAATAAATTCGGGGTTTGTTTGTTTAATTGTTTGTTTGTTTGCTTTTTATACCGCGCTTCTAACCATACGTCCTACTTTGCTGATCTCATTCTCAACATATAATCCATAAATGTCTTCATTTTACCCAAAGACCGTAACGAAAAACTCTCTTACATGTCTTCATTTACCCAAAGACCGTAACGAAAAACTCTCTTACATGACTTCATTTTACCCAAAGACCGTAACGAAAAACTCTCTTACATGTCTTCTTTTTACCCAAAGACCGTAACGAAAAACTCTCTTACGTGTCTTCTTTTTACCCAAAGACCGTGACGAAATTTTCTCTTACATGTCTTCTTTTTGCCCAAAGACCGTGACGAAAAACTCTCTTACATGTCTTCTTTTTACCCAAAGACCGTAAAGAGAAACATTTCATTTAGAGCTGTCTGTTATTGTTTATTTGCAGTTAATTTTTAAATACATTTTTTAAAACCAGAAAACTCCACATCCAGGTAGTTAAGTGGTTAATTTTATTTACTCGAATGGAATATTTCGATAGGGGGTGTAAGGCTGGTTGTTGATGATATTGGTGGCTTGAAGGGGGGCGGGGGTGGAGCTGAGCTATGTGGTCAACACGAGACCCGCATGTGATGGCGGGACAAGGGTGGTGAAAAAGTTGTGTGTGTGTGGGTGTTGGTGGATGGAGGTATTAGGAGGTGGTGGCTAGAGCAACAGTTTCATTCGAATGTTTCGCATTTGCAAATTCGAATTTAAAAAAAAATATTTTTTTTGTGATAAGTGTGATCCTTTCTTTTGTTGGATGATACAGTCCCTTGTTTTGTGGATGCACTCCCTTGTTAGATTATGCAGCACTGTCTTTCAGACTTTCTAGTAATCCTGTTGACTTTTCTTATTGTCGGCTTACAACGAGCAGTTGAGCCGTGAGGTCAATGTGAGACGCGCGTATGAGGCAGTATGAGCAGTCGAAAATGTCGCATGGATTTTAAAATATTTATAAAATTAAGTACGCTAATCGGAGTAGACAAACAAGAGGATTACTTGACTTATTCAACCAGAGGCGTAACCAGAGGCACACATTTCTTGGAGGTCCAAAAACTGCCGGTATATCAGTTTAGTGGAGTTAGTCCCAAATCCGAAGTTCTGATGGGTTGAGGTAAGAAGGTCAAATAGCTACAGGCACGTGTTCAGGCGATATTTGGTGCTATCTCCTTTCTTTTGAAATGAAGGATGTTTCTGATGTCATGAAAGAATGTCCTGGGTGCCAGAGGAGGACTGACCTAGACTAGACTCCAAGGTGAAGGACTGTCCCAGATGTCGGATGGACTGTCCTAGATATCAGATCGAGGGCGGTCCTTGATGCTAGATGGACTGTCCTAGATATCAGACAAAGGACTGTGCTATGTACCAGACAAAGGATTGTCCTAGATACCAGACAAAGGACTGTCCTAGATACCAGACAAAGGACAGTCCTAGATACCAGACAAAGTGCTATCCTAGGTACCAGACAAAGGACTTTCCTAGGTAACAGACAAAGCACTGTTCTAGGAACCAGACAAATGACTGTCCTAGGTATCAGACAAATGATTGTCCTACACACCAGACAAAGCACTGTCCTAGATACTAGACAAAGAACTGTCCTAGATACCAAACAAAGGGCGGTCCTACATTCCAGACAAAGGACTTTACTAGATACCAGAATAAGGACTGTCCTAGACACCAGACAAAGGGCGGCCCTACATACCAGGTCAAACATTATCCAGTGTGCCAGATGGTTGACTGTCTTGATGCCAGATACGCCGCTGAATCCGTTAGGTTGATCTGACCTGGCCTATGTTCGCATTCAGTCCTCTCCCGTCCCCACTCTCCCACTTAAGTTTTCACCTAACGCTATAACTCTCACACACGACAAAACCTCTCCAGCCCCGCCTCTCACTTCTTCGCTCCACGAGTTATGACACAAATCTGTATCTAACAAAAGATGGAAGTCGGGCACGAGGAGGAAGCGAGAGTAAATAAAAACATGAAATGAGAACAAAATAACAAGACAGAGGATGTCGGAAAGACACTTCATTGCAAGAACTTTTGAAACTATTTCTCTCAAAGTCTCAAAAACTGAATTTTGTATTCGTGTTTCCTTGTATGACTTTTCCCCTTCTTAAAAACAGATATATTGGAACAGTTCCCAACAGCCAATGTTCAACAATTTATTATTTTTTTTAAATTATTTTTTTTTAATTTTAGTTTTTAAATAGAGATAACGTATCTTCTAAATTTTGTTATCGAAAAAAAAGAGATAAATTTAGACGTGTATCTTCTAATAATAGAAGTGTTTCTTCTGATGAAGCGTAGGCGTAACAGCATTTGAGCTATAATTAAAAAATGTCATGTATTTTAATCAAGAACTTTATTTCGTCATTTAGTCTCCTGTAAAGATTTTTTTTTCTTCTAAAATGAATTTTATTTATAAATCTATGTTGCTAATGTTTAGAGAAACGATAATGATTCGGGATTTAAGATTGACTGATGGACAAACTAGTGGACAGACTGATAGAATGGTGAATAGATTAATAGACTGTTGAGTAAATAGAGGACGTGCTGGTGGACAGATTGATCTACTGGTGGACGTACTGATAAACAGACCGGTGGATAGACCGATAGACGGGTGGATGGAATCAAGGACACACTGGAGGACGGTCTGATGGACAGAAACACGAACCGACAGACAGACAGACATCGATCGACGCTCAGAAACTGCGGACACAAGGATCTCAATCGCTTTTCTTGTTTGCGAACTTGCGACAGATGTCAAACGCTCTCATCCTTGTGTGGCTGGGACCTTTGACCCCCCCCACCCTCCCCCCTACATCCACCCCCACCCCCGAACCAACACCACCGTCACCATCGCATCATCCCCCTCCACCCCCAAGACATTCCTTCCTCCCGTCCGCTCAATAAAAGTTTAAAATTAAGGGGCGGGGGGACTCGACGTCTCTGGGGCGACCTCCGACCCGAGATTCCCTCGCAACTCCCCGACCCCTCGTTGCGTCCTCGTTTCCCTGACGTGCATTCGTGAGTACTCTGGAAATTATTGCATTACATTCTCTTGAAAGTCGCTTAAAGTCTGAATTCGTTGGCGCACCATGCAACACACGGCCATGACATTCTTTGAATGCGACTATTTTAACCAGTCGTCGTCCAGTCGGCGGATGGCTTGGCGAGGGCTGAATTA
The DNA here is from genome assembly GCA_944989445.1 of Ampullaceana balthica. Lineage (NCBI taxonomy): Eukaryota > Metazoa > Mollusca > Gastropoda > Lymnaeidae > Ampullaceana > Ampullaceana balthica. The sequence goes on from CALYLW010000705.1 coordinate 292,557, forward strand.
GATTACCTCCACGTTTTTGGAATTATCTTTTTTTTTGTGTAAGACAGATAACTCCATGACGTTATTGACAGCACATATTCAACTTACGGGTGTCTCGATTGTCTTTAAACTTCAGTCAAGGTCTATGCTTAACTGCTCTTTAAACTTCAGTCTATGTCTGTGGCTCACTGCTCTTTAAACTTCAGTCAAGGTATATGGCTCAATTATATTTAAACTTCAGTCAAGGTCTATGGCTAACTTCTCCTTAAACTTCTGTCAAAGTATAAGGCTCTATCGTCTTTAAATTCAGCTAAGTTCTATGGATCCAATGTAATGTACTGAAATAGACTTTTTAAGAAAGGGCCGGGAATTAGGACATAGTGCCCCACAAAGTGGACGGTCCTCCGAGGGCGGCACTCGTCTTGTGGAGGTTCGAAAGACGGTGATAGCGTAGATGCGACCTTGATATTTGGGAAGATGCAATGAATCACGAGTGGCGTAACTCTGATCATCTGCCGCCCTCGGCGCGTCCTCGTGCGCTAACTGCTGAACTCGTGGTTCAATGTTCAAATAGTCCGTAGGTGATTCTTTAAAATTCTCATTTTTTTCAAAACATTGAATTTTTTTTAAATAAAAACATTTGTCATTTCTTAACAAAGAGGAAGATAATAAACGTTGAATGTTTAAATGTTATAATTAGACGGAAGGTGAACTTCTTTAGTCTAGAGACTTCATGTTAGTGATGTGATTTTTTTCACACATATATCTATCTCTCTTTCAAACCCATATCTCTGCTTCTCCATTTCTCTCTCTCTCTCTCTCTCTCTCTCTCTCTCCTCTCTCTCTCTCTCTCTCTCTCTCTCTCTCTCTCTCTCTCTCTCTACACACATACCCCACACACATCGTTCAAATCGAGTATTGTCTCAAAAAGAAGTTTTAGTGAAAAAAAAATAAGGAAAACAGAATAAGAGCAATACTCAACTTTAGTGAGTGAGGGGAGAGAGGACAGAAGGCCCTTTGAATCAACCCCCCTCACACACACAAACTCTCGTCACAACATCTCCCCAGCTTTAGAGTGACGAGGATAGAAGGTGTGTGTGCGTGTGTGTGGTGTGTGTTTGTGTGTATGTGTGTGTGTGTGGATGAACGTACTTGAGCCCCCCTCCCTCCCCTCTTTCCACCCCAACCAGTCATCTCTAGTGCTCGTCCCCGTTTGAGCTCACAAAATCCCTCCGTCTCTCCTGAAGAGCCTTTCGCTCTCGGAACCGCTCGCCCCTCCACTAAACACCCCCTCCTCCCCACCCGCCAAATCCCAACACTCCACCTCCTCCCCTCAACTCATCTCCTCTTCTCCCTTCTAGAAACGAACCACCCCCCACCCCACCAACCCCGCATCTGTTATGGGGATGACGTTTTGTAAAGTAAAATGCAATCAAATAAAAATGAATGATAAACCGAAAGTAAAATAAAACAAGAGAACTTCAATGGTGTTGGACGGTTTACTGGGCGGTTTACTGGGCGTTCTGCGGTAAAAGCAATACGCCCTTTAGGATTGTTTGTCGTTTGTTGGAAGTTTTGTTGTACGGGATTTGAAGGTGTTTGTTCGTGGTGATTTCGTTTTTTGTTTTAAAAAAAGAAAAGAAAAATATATAAGACCTTTCATTTGGAGTGTTGGTTGTTAAAACAACAGCGTTGTTTATTTTGCTACCCCCCCCGACCCCCACCCGCCATCGCGCCCCTTTTTCTTTTTTTTCTTTTCAGGTATCGTCTGTTTCTTTTGTTTGATGTTATTCATTGATTTTTTTTTAAAAACCTTGATGGCGTATCGATACATAACTGATAGGCCGCAACATTTCAATGGCAATAATACTAGACGTTTACCCGTGCTTATCCAAGTCATTGTTACAGACGTGTTATACGCTGTAACATTTCAGTGGCAATAATACTAGACGTTTACCCGTGCTTATCCAAGTTATTGTTACAGATGTGTTATAGGGTGTAACATATCAGGGGATTTATAAATGTTTTTAAACAACAACAAAAATAATAATACATTTTAAGCAATCAGTTTCATTTTGTTTTTCCAAATGTAAAAGTCACCCCCCACCCCCCTACTTTGCAATAAGTTCATTTTATGTTTTTATTTTTACTTCGCTTTCTTTCTAGTTCGTGACCTTTGTAAAATACTTTTTTCCGATTTCTCACTAAACCTCACAAAAATGTCAAATTCAAAACCAAAAAAAAATTGAAAAAAAAATATTAATATTATTTTTCCCTCGTTTAACAAAACATAAAACGAATACATATTTTTTTAAAATGAAAACAACACGCGTGTCAACCTTTGAGTTGAAAATATCCCGATCTCATCTCACAGAAGAACGTCTATTGTAGATCTGAGCACACACGATAGAGACATTATCTGTCATATTCTCTCTCTGTGTGTTTGTGTTGTCATTGGGGATTTGGGAAAAAATAAAGGAAAAAGCTGTGTGCTTCATTGATTTTGTGTTGTTTGTGGAAAGAATAGAACAGAGAGAATCAATCGGGGGAATATAGGGGGTGGAGGGAAGCAAATAAAAAAAACAAAAACCAAGTGGAATGAAAGCGATATGACAAAACTCTTTGATGGAACACCGGAAAGTGTCAAAATTGGGTGTAGAGAGGTGAGAGGTGAGAGGTGATTGGAGGAGTATGAGAGGAGGAGAAGTTCAGAGTAGTATATTGGGAGTAGAGAGTAGTATATTGGGAGTAGAGAGTAGTATATTGGGAGTAGAGAGTAGTATATTGGGAGTAGAGAGTAGTATATTGGGAATAGAGAGTAGTATACTGGGAGTAGAGAGTAGTATATTGGGAGTAGAGAGTAGTATATTGGGAGTAGAGAGTAGTATATTGGGAATAGAGAGTAGTATACTGGGAGTAGAGAGTAGTATATTGGGAGTAGAGAGTAGTATATTGGGAGTAGAGAGTAGTATATTGGGAATAGAGAGTAGTATACTGGGAGTAGAGAGTAGTATATTGGGAGTAGAGAGTAGTATATTGGGAGTAGAGAGTAGTATATTGGGAGTAGAGAGTAGTATATTGGGAGTAGAGAGTAGTATATTGGGAGTAGAGAGTAGTATATTGGGAGTAGAGAGTAGTATATTGGGAGTAGAGAGTAGTATATTGGGAGTAGAGAGTAGTATATTGGGAGTAGAGAGTAGTATATTGGGAATAGAGAGTAGTATACTGGGAGTAGAGAGTAGTATATTGGGAGTAGAGAGTAGTATATTGGGAGTAGAGAGTAGTATATTGGGAATAGAGAGTAGTATACTGGGAGTAGAGAGTAGTATATTGGGAGTAGAGAGTAGTATACTGGGAATAGAGAGTAGTATACTGGGAGTAGAGAGTAGTATATTGGGAATAGAGAGTAGTATATTGGGAGTAGAGAGTAGTATATTGGGAGTAGAGAGTAGTATATTGGGAATAGAGAGTAGTATACTGGGAGTAGAGAGTAGTATATTGGGAGTAGAGAGTAGTATACTGGGAATAGAGAGTAGTATACTGGGAGTAGAGAGTAGTATATTGGGAATAGAGAGTAGTATATTGGGAGTAGAGAGTAGTATATTGGGAGTAGAGAGTAGTATACTGGGAATAGAGAGTAGTATACTGGGAGTAGAGAGTAGTATATTGGGAGTAGAGAGTAGTATACTGGGAGTAGAGAGTAGTATACTGGGAATAGAGAATAGTATACTGGGAGTAGAGAGTAGTATATTGGGAGTAGAGAGTAGTATACTGGGAGTAGAGAGTAGTATACTGGGAATAGAGAGTAGTATATTGGGAGTAGAAAGTAGTATACTGGGAATAGAGAATAGTATACTGGGAATAGAGAGTAGTATACTGGGAGTAGAGAGTAGTATATTGGGAATAGAGAGTAGTATACTGGGAATAGAGAATAGTATACTGGGAGTAGAGAGTAGTATATTGGGAATAGAGAGTAGTATACTGGGAGTAGAGAGTAGTATACTGGGAGTAGAGAGTAATATACTTGGAATAAAGGGAAACGATGGGTGTAAAAGATGTCAAAGAGATATACAAAGTGAGAAAAAGAATCCGCGAGACATGAGACAGAGAGATGAGCCCAAGAGGAACAGAGGAAAGATGAAGAGATTTCCACTTAAAAATAAGACAAGATACCCTGAAGAGACAAAATGAAAAGAAAGAAAGAAAAAAAAAGAAATAGAAGGGAAAAAAAAACTCGGTTGTGTGGCTGGTGACGGCCCGGGATATTCAGGGGAAATTTCTTGTGCAAACAAAATGGCGTCGCTTCCGGGGCTGAGAAATGCGGCTTGTCAACCCGAGGGGCTGAATGCTGTGTGGGAAAAGTCAGGGCTATCGAGGCGGTGGCGAGGATCGGTGGAAAGCTTCTTTGGCAACAGGGGGAGTCACTCTTAGGTGACGTAGGCTGGACATTCATGCCCGCGTTGGAATTTAGTTATTATTATTCTTAAAGAAGTTTTATCAGAAAAAGAAGAAGAAAAAAAGGATCATTGATAATGATATATTGGAAATATCACTGAAAATTAAACAAATTCATTTTCTCGTTTTCATTCCCCGGTAAAATTAACGAGAACTTGTCGAGGGCGGCTCATTTGCCGTTAAAACCAAGAGCTGTGCCCTAAACCTCTGCTGAATTCAAGGTTATTTTTATTGCCGTAGATTATCAATCTTACGTGTAAATCTGGCTAATGTAACAACCGCTGAGGTTCTATCGTGTTTAAGATGTAGAGTTTCGTAACAGTAACAGCAGACCGGGTCGTTACAATAGCGTTGTTATTGTTATTGCTTTTTAATGAGTTAGTTATGGTGGTGAGTGGAGAGGGTGTTGTTATATGAGACGAAGCCGTGAAAAGTTATTGTTATCATTTTTATGATACAGCAATAACATTATTGTGAAATTAAAAAGGTTTCATATCTGTGCTTTTCTGTCAATCCGTTGTTTATTACTCCCCCCCCCTCTCTCTCTCTCTCTCTCTCTCTCTCTCTCTCTCTCTCTCTCTCTCTCTCTCTCTCTCTTTCACCCTCGTTTTCTCTCTTTCTTTCACCATCTCCTTCCCCTTCTTTGTTTCTCTCTTAATTTCGTTCTTTCTATCACACAATCTCTCTCTTTCTTTCTCTCTCGTTTTCTCTCTTTCGTTAACCATCTCTTTCCCCCTGTTTGTATCTCTATTTATTTTATTTTATCTTTCTATGACACACTTACTCTCTTTTCATTTCAGCCTCCTCTCTCTCTCTCTCTCTCTCTCTCTCTCTCTCTCTCTCTCTCTCTCTCTCTCTCTCTCTCTCTTTCTCCCTCCCTCCCTCCCTCCCTCCCTCCCTCCCTCCCTCCCTCCCTCCCTCTCTCTCCCAATCTTTCTTTCTTCCCATCCGCATCGCTCGTTAAGAAACTAACCGTCTTTCCATCTATTCTTCCCTCCATTGTCCCCCCAACCAAATTCCCGGTGACCAGACATATGCGCACAAGACAATTGCGCACACGACAAACGCGCACAGACAATCCCGCAATGACACAAATGCGTACAAGACAAACGCGAACACCGATAGTTGCGCACACGGACAATGGCGCACACCGACAAATGCGGACACCGACAATCCCGCACAGTGACAAATGCGAACGGCTATATAAGCGCACACCGACAAAAGCGCAAACTGACAATGAAGCTATATTTAAAACCAAAAAAACATGTTTAAATATAATTTAGTTCAAATAGTTTTCAGTATCAGGAAGGAAGGCAAAGTATGGAGGAAAAAAAGGAACAAAATAGACAACAAAAGAAAGTGAATTAAAAATAATTCAGAAAAAATATTAAATGTCGAAATAATATTTTCACTATGAGAGTGGAAGATACAAAACTAACTGAACAGTGGGCGTGGCTAACTGGTTCAATCATTGTCATTTATACACATTTTCATTGAAAACCTTAGCGTTTATTGAATCTTAAGACAAAAAATCGCTATTTGAGGAAGAGAATGGAAGGTTAGTATAATAATAACAGTGGAAAACTTTAAAAATATAAATATTTAAAAATATTTAGCAGCGACACAAATAAACCAATAGAAAGAAAAGACAACAACAGATCACAAACTAACTACCACACCAGAGCATCACAGCAACGAACTACAACATCAAACGGAAGGCAACACTCAAACCCGAACAACTACACAAAACTACAGTAACCAAATGCCAACACATACCCAACAACCAAAACAATCAACAAACGAACAAACCTAACCACAAAAAAAACAGAAAACCACAAATAAAAAAAAACAACACCGAACAAAATAATCAAAAACACACAACCCATAAACACATAGAAACTAACAAAAAACAACGAAAATCAAACCACCAACATAGACAAAAAAGCAACAGGGCAAACACGCACAAAAGACAAACATCCCAACCGCACATCAGCTCTCGAGAAAAGCAAAATCACCGCAAATACCTAACCCCCCCAATGCGACGCACGCCCAACACAAATCACCCCCCCACATTCCCTCACGCACCCACTACCCCACGCAGCAGCCCACCCACCCCCCACACCCCCGCCCAACTACCCCAAGCAAATCCCCCCCAAAAGTAACCACAACAGCACTGTAAATCCCCCCAGCCAACCCTGGCCCGCACACGCCCCCAGCCTCAACATCCTCCTACACCACCTCCCCCCCACCCAAGACCCCCGCACCCGCCCGCCACCCCGCCGCCCCTCCACTCCCACCCCATCAACACACCCACCCCCACCTCCGACCACCCCCCACCACACCTCCCCTCCCCCACCCCCACCCCCACCTCCCCTCACACCCCCACCCAACCACCCCCACCTACCCCCCCCACACCCCCCCAACCCATGACAAACACCCCTCACCCCAACGCCCCAAAACAACCCCCCCAGCCAACACCACCCTCCCCAAATCCCTGACGCCCCCCAACCCCCCCTCCCCACCCCAGCCCCCCCACTCACCACAGCCCACCAACAATCCCCCCAACACGCCAACCCCCGCCCCGCCCCCACCCCACCCACGCCCCCATCCTCCCCGCTCCCACCACCTCCGCCCCCCCCTCCACCACCCTCCCCCCCCCCCTCGCCCCCTCCCACCCCACCCCACACCCCACCCCACCACACACACCCCACACACCCCACCCCACCCCACCCCACCCCACACTCAACCACGACCGCCGCATCACAGACACGCCGCACACCATCACACACCACGACACCACTACGTCACAGCACCCCCACCACGCACCAAAAAATAAAGCTCGCAACGCTAACAACAACCTCCCCTCGACCGAAATCAGCCCTACACATAGACCACTCACGGCAGCCAACACCACTAACAAGCCACACACCCGCACACCGCACAACCACACACACACCCACACACGCACAGCCACTAAACAAAACACGCACCAGCACGCACCACACCCACACACCACTGCTCACACACTCTCCACAAACACACTCAACGCAACACACCTCACGTGCACACGGCACACCCACCACCCCACGTCCGAGCCACATAGCTCCCTCCACGACCCAAAATCATCACACGCACCACGCCCAGTCCCCGCCTACTCACACCCTCTACCCGCCCCATCTCACGACTTCAAAACCACAAAGGCAACCCCACCCCACTCCCCACAGGCACCAACCGCAGCACCACACACTGACACATCCAAGAACGCGCCACACAGCCTACACACCGCCTAAACCGACAGCCACACACGCTGACCACCACCACCACTATCGGCCACCGGCCACCCGCCGCACACATCATCTCCCACGCCCACCATCACGCCAACCCACCAGAAGCACACATGCACTCACAGTGCAACCTTACCACCACAACACGCAACACGCCACGCCAGCCAACTTACAGCGCACGGGAACGACAAAAACACCAGCCAGCAGACCAGCCTTACCACACACTCAACCTCCAACTCCCATGCAACGAACCAGCCAGCTCTACGGCGCCATCCACACCAACTCAACCACCCCACCCATATCCGACACCCCACCATACCACCACATCCGCGCACACCCCTAACAAAAACACAACACAACAAACCCCACACCCCACGCATCCTAGACACTCGACACGACCAACACCACACTCCCACCAGCCACTACCCTCACCCACCCCACCGGCCACCATCACATCAAGCTCACAAAAACACATCCCAACACGCAATTCAGCCACCACACACCAACAGACACAGAGCAGCAAAAAACATAAACACCATGCACGAGAAGCACAACAACCATCCCTGACACCGGCCCACACATCTCATGCAACAAATCGCGCGGACACACCGCCGCGACCCACCAACGACCCACAACCCGCTACCACACCACACGACACCCGCTCACAACAACCCTCACCGCGCAATAACGCACTCACCCACACACCCAACCACCCGCACACTGCCCTGCTGCTGTGCACCACTCCGCTGCTCTCACGCGCACCCCAGCGCACTCACCGGCACCACAACTCCCGAACGCACTCCGCCCACCTGCGCGCAACCCACCGCCCACCCCGCCCGCACGCACCGCTCACCTACCTCCACGCACACGCGCACGACCCTCCGCGCGCGCCCCTCAATCACACCCTCTCTCACCTCACACGCCACGCCGACCCACGCACAACCACGCCCGCACCACACCCCACACACCACCCATCCCAGCCCTACCTCCCGCGCTCCCACAATACAACAAGCCATCAACACCACCAAAGCGCACACAGCTCGCCCCAACCTCACCGAGACGCCCTAACAAACATTGACCCTCGCATCTGGCACCAGCATCCCTCCATCCACTCACGCAGCACGCGCACCCAACTGCTCCCACCCCACCCACCATGCAGCACGCCCAACACACCAGACCGCGCCACGACATCCAATACCGCACACCCGCACACAAAGCACACCCAAATCATCACCCCTCACCCCACAAACCCCACGAAACACAGCAAACGCTCACCACCACCCGAGCAACAACCACAACACACACACAACACCCAGCAACGACCACACCAGCTCCACACACACGCCGCGCCCACACTCACAACTCATAAACTCACACGCACATCAGTACTTCCATCGCCAGCACCTACACCACACACCGCACGCACGCCCTCACCCGCTCTACCAAACCAACCACCTAAACAACCTACACCACACCGCGCAGCATCGCGAACTCACAAACCACCAACCCACAATCATCGCGCGCGAAACACGCACCCCACCGAGATCACACCGCACTTCCCACGCGCCCATACAGATCACCACACCCCAGGCTCAAAACAACCCCGCCGCACACCACACCACCACCAACCTCGCAAACATCCAGCACAACGCCATACACACACCGCTCCCCAAACCCCCAGCCCAGCCACAGCACACACTGCAGCACACCAACCCACAACCAAACAGCCCCACGCTGCAGCAACTCACACCCCGCCAGCACCCAACCCACGACACCAGCACACCCAACACCCCCACACCACCACACCACCGCCCAATCACTCCACACACTCCAGACACGCGCAGCGCTACGCCACGCAACCACCACGCGCACGCCCACACCGCTCGCACACATCACTCAGCACACACACAACCCACCACACACCCAACCATGACCCACGCGCTCAGGTCCCGCAACTCCGCCCCACCGAACAACAGCAGATGCCCGCTTCCGCGCCCATCGCACGCCACTCACACACACACACCCCATCTCAACACAACTCACACATACACACCACGCCAACATACTGCACCACCACACGGACTACTGCACCGCGCCGCCCTACACCCACACACCACCCGCCAGCCCACCAGCCAATATCAAACACAAGGCACCCCCCCAACGCCAAACCCGCACTCAAGGCCGGGCCATCTGCTCATCAAGCCCCCAACCCTCCATCATCATCTCACCCGCTCGTCCCTCCAACCGCGACCCACAATCTCAAACCCACCCCGCCCACCGCTCCGACCCGCATCTCAACTCTCGAGCGGCCCCCGCAACCCCCACCCCCCACGACCGCAGACCCCCCCCCACCACCCAGCCATCACACACCACAACGACCATGCTTCACCGTCCCCAAGCAGCAGCAGCGCGCCCCACCAAGTCAACCCACAGACAGAAAAACACCATACCCCCTCCGAGCCAGACGGGCCACCTCCCCCCCCGCCCCCCCCATCCAACCCACTCTCACCGGCCACCCCGGAACCACCCAATCCTGCACACCCCGCAACACCGCCCACCCCCCCCACACACGAAGTCGCCGCTGCCCCCCCATCCAAACCCTCGCCACGCAGCCACCCCCTCGCACCCCCACAAGACCCCCCCCAATGCCCCAGCCCCCCCCCCCCAGCCGCGAACTCCCACCCAACCCCCCTCCCCCGCGCCAAGCCCGCCCCCACCCCGCAGCCGACCCTCCGTCAGCAACCCACCCCGCAAACCGCTACCCGGCGCCCACACGCCCCTCCCACCCAACCACCCACCCACCCCTCCGAGAGTCGCCAATCAAAAACAGCCCTCACACTTCCCCACCACCCTGACACACAGCACAGCCCCCCCCCAAATCAAACCCGCACCATAACCCCGCTCCGCGGCCCCACACCATCAACATCAGACTCCCCCCCGCCGTCCACCCCCTACGCCTCACCCCCGCACCCCCGGCCTGAGACCACCCTTCGACCCCTACTCCTACCCCCGGCCCGCCACCCTGCGCCACCCCCCGCGCGCCCCCTCACTCGCCTTCCCCTCGCGTCCCCCACGCACCGCCCTGCGCCTGACTCATCTCCCGCCCGCCCCACCCACACCCCGCCCCTCCCCACCCACCCCCAAATTCCCCCGGCCTGCCCCCCACCCCACTACCAACCAGCCCCCCCCCCCAACCCCAAAAACCATCACACCAACGTAACTATACCTCGGACCTAATTCCATCCACACAACACTCCAACCACACCAATCCAAACGTATCCCGATCACCAACAAGCCCCCCCACCGCAGCAGCCCACGCACCTCCTACCACCCCCCGCAACCCCACTACACCCCCCCCCTCTCCGACCCCCCACCCACAGCCCCCACGGCCCAACCGCTCCCCAAGCTCGCCTCTCACCCCACCCCAAATGACCCCCCTCTGCCATCGGCAGGTGGCCCCCCACATCCCACACCCCACCCCCCCCTACGAGGCAACCCACCGCCGCCCCATCAACCCGCCACCACACACACCACACCCAACATCACAACCCCGCCCCCCACAAGGACAAACGCAACGCAAGCAAATACCAGAACGCGGCAACACAGACAGCGACAAGGCAGCCCGCACCTCCACACCAACCACCGCACGTAGACTTGCGAACCACCCCCAAACAAGCACCGCACACACCCACACCCCTCTCGCAGCACTCTCCCCCCCCCCACCCCCGCCCCAAGACCCGACGACTCACCTTCCCCCGCGCCGCCATCCGACACCATTCCCGCCCCCCCGACCTGCGATCCGACCACACCCACGACCTCCGACCCCCAACGCGGACCCCCCCACGCAGCCTCGCCGCCCGCCCCAAACAAGCCACACAGCGGCCACCCCCCTCACCACGAGCGACCCCCGCCGCGCGCCGTCGGCCCCCGCAACGAAGTCGTGCGCCCACCCCCCCGTCCCTGCCAACCGAGAGTCACCCCCCCCCTCCTTAGTCCAAGCCGCACCCAGCCACCCACCGCGCTCCCAAGACACCCCGCCACACTAACTCCCCACCACCCAACCCTACGCCAAACCCAGCCACCACCGTCGAACCCCCCCCTCCAACAACACAGGCACTCCCAACCACTCCCATCCACCGCCCCATCACCGCGCCCGCACAACCCCCCTGAAAGCGCGCCCTACCCGGCCCGCCCGGGCCGCAAACTCTCCGCCCCGTCTCACACACCCCATACCTACTCGCTCCACCCAACGCCTCCGGCACACCCACTCACCCGCTCTCCGCGCCAACCCGCACACCCACCCGCCCCACCTCACCCCACCACGCACGCAGCCCACGCACGCACGCACGCACCCCCACCCACCGCCACCGAACGGCCCCTGCACCCTCACAGTCGCCTCGCCCACAACAGATACTCCCCGCCCCTCTCTCATAACGCACACCACACGCCCGCTCTTCCACCCCACCGCACTCCCGCACCCCAGCCACGCGCACCTAGCGACACCAACACCCCCACCCACGCCGTCGGCCACCTGACAGCTCTCCCACACGCACACACACGCACCATCCACGCCCCACGCCGCCGACCTCACACTACCACGCGCGCACACCCAACTCACGCCCACACCCCACCTCCAGCCCCACACTCCGCTCCACCATGCACACGCGCTCGCGCACGCACACGCGCAGACCCTCACACGCACCACACACCCACCCCCACAATTGCAACACCACCCCCCTGCCTCCTAATCATCCATCACCCTGCTCCCGCCCCACTCACACACACCACACACCCAACTGCACAAAACCATCAATCAACCCACCCCGCCACCCCATACCTGCTCACCCCGCCGTCCCCCCCCCACCGCGCCCCCCCCCTTTCACACCCCCCTCCCCCCCGGCACCCCTACACCCCGTGCCCCTCCTCCCTCAACCGGCCAGCACCCCCGTCCCCACCCCCCCAACTGCCCCCAACCCACAACCTCCCCCCCTGCTACCCCCATGCCAACGTCTGCCCCGCTCCGGTCCAGCAACTGCTACGCCCCCCCCGCCCCCGCCGACCCGCACTACAGGCCGACACTTTCAATACTGCACCCCCCCCCCACAAACCCCTCCCCTGTCGCCATACCCCACCCCCCCCCACTCCCCCACCCCTCCTCCTACTCCCCCGCTCAACCCCTTCCCCAACGCCCCTACTTCCCACGTAACCATTCCGCGCCACTCAACACCAGCACGCGCTCCCCCCGCCACAACCCCGCCAAGAGGCCCTCACCCTTGGCCGCCCACCCACCCGCCGCAGCACCTTCCAAGTACTGCCCACCACATTGCCCGAAACCCCCCCCCCCATCCCGTCCGAGTCAAATTCAGTCCGAATCACCCCCTTCCCGCCTTCCCCAAGCCCCCCCACCCCTCCCCTCTCAACCGCACCCCCCCTTCGCCCGACCCCCTCCCGCACCCATCCCAATGCCACCAACCACGAACCAATGCGACACACCCGCCCCAACCGCCCCCCGCCCCCACCCCCACACAGCCGGCCCCCAGCCCCTCTCCCGCCTGCCCCCCCACCTGCCCCAACACCCACTCACCACCACCCCCTCCATACCCCACAACCTCTCAAACAGCCCCCCATACACCCCACCCACCCCCCCCGTCCGCCCGCACCCCATCTCAGCCCCCCCGCCACCATTAACAATACCGGCCGCCACCCAGGCCACAATAACCCCGCTCCGCCGCCCATCGCCCCCTCGCCCACCACCCCCGTCCCCCCCCCCCCACCCACCCGACCGCCCGCACACCACACCTGCCCCACCCGCCAACCACCACCCCCCCTCCCTGCCCCACCCCCCGTCCCACCCGCTCCGCGTGCCGGCAAACGCCCAAGCCCCCCCCCAACCCCCACTCCTCCCCCCCCACCCCGTCAGGCCGCCCCCGGCCCCCACACGAACCGGTGCCCCGCCTCTCGCCCAGGCCCAACCCCACCCTTGACACCACCCCCACACCGCTCCCCGCACACCCGACCGCGCCCCCAACCTAACCCCACGCCTCCCATCATCCTCCATCCCCACCCACCCCATCCCCCAGCAAGCACAACGAAACAAGCAAACCAAAATCTATCCCCCGCCACCACCGGCACCGCCTCCACCCCAGGAGACCCCCTACCAAGTCTGCACCCCCCCCACACATTGCCCACTGCTCCACCGCATCCCCGCCCCCTACCCCATCCCCGCGCAAGCACACTCAAACCCCCACCGCGAATCAAACCCAGCCCGCCACACAAACCCATACGAATCCACTCCTCCAGCCAGCACACGCCACACATTAAACTCCACACATCCACCCAGGCCCCAAACCTATTCCCCCCCCCCGTCCACCAGCCACCTCCCGACAACGCCCACGTAGGCACATAGAGCCCCCGCCTCACCCCACCGCCCACCACACCAATCACCCACAGGCTCCCCTCACCAGCCGCCGCAGCCCCCCACCCCCAACCCACCACCCTGGCCGCCCGGACTCCGCCCTGAGCCCCCCCACCATCCCCACCCCCCCCGCACCACGTAGCCCCCTCTGCAAGAGCCCCCGCACCTTCTGCTCCCCCCACATCCCCTCCCCTACCCCCCGCCCCCGCCCCCTACCCCCCCTCAAACGGCCGCAGCGACGGACCCCCCCGCCCCCCCCCCTACTTGCCGACCCACCCCCCACCGGCCCCCCGCCACCAGTCTTCCCCCGCTTCATACCTCTGCTCCACGCTAGGCCTCTCCCCCCACGCAGCTCGCCGGCCTGCCCCCGGCCCAACACACACCCAGCGCCACGCGCCCAGGCCTCCCTCCGCGGACCCCGCCACCCCTCCCTCGCCCAAAACCCCCCTCACCGCGCCCCACCACTCCACAGCGGCCCAACCCCCCAGCCCGTCACCCCCCCCCAGCACAAGCCACACCCCTCTCCGCCACCTCCCGAATCTGAAGACCCCACTCCCCACAGATTTACACTCCACATGCGCCTCACCACTAGCCGTCCAAAGAAGCCCTCACCCCTCTCCAACCGGCCCAAGCGGACTGCAATTTACCATCCTATAAAGCACCCCAAAGGGGCGCTGCCAACGCCCACAAACAGCACGGCGATACCCCGAACCCCCCCCACCCCCACCACGGACCCCACTCACACAACAGCCGTACACGCCCTCTTCGGTCCGAGCCCCGCCCGCCCCTCCCCCTTCACAGCGAAGCACCGCCAAACAAAAGCACCCCCCCCCCCCACCCCCGGCAGTAAACACCAGCCAACACAAAGCCTTTCCGCTCCTAAAAGCCCCCCCAGCCCTTGGCCACCACTAACCACCGCCCTCAACACACACGCGCGCAAAGCGACACACCTCACCGAGCCCCCCCCAACCCCCAAAACGGCGCCACACCCCACCCACACCCACGCACCCACAACCACCCAGTCTCCCGCCGCCCCCCCCACCCCTACGCCCCTGACCCCCCACACCAGCCCCCCCCCCGCCAGCCACGACACGACCACACCCAGCCCCCACGCGCCAACGCCCCACCCCCCTAGCAACCACCACGCACACATCCCCGCAGGCTCAAAACCCACGCAACGAACCAACACACCTGCACACCCCATCACTCACCCAACAGCACCACACCACCAATCCACCAAGCCCCCCAACCCCCCCACAGGCCGTCCTCCAGCTAACACGCTCTCTAAAGCCACACAAACCCCCGCCACACCGCTCCCATCCTCCTCAACCCCCCCCCTCCGGAGCGCTCCGCCGCCGCAAACCGCCCCGCATACCCGATACCACGCCTCATCTCTCAACCTCACCTACTCCCACGAGCCACACCCCCCCAAAACAGCCTGGGGGCCGCCGTCGCACCCCTTCAACAACCTCCCCCCAGGGTTGGGGGGGAAGGGTGGGTCCCCCGCCACAACCACACCGCACCGACTGTCTAGGCCGTCCCCGCCGACCACCCACCCCGTCCCATCCCCCACTAGATCCCAAACCCCCAGCCGAAAAGCCCCCGCCACACTCGCCCCCCCCTCGCTGTCATGCGCACAAGCCACACTGCCCACCCCTCCCCACCAATCCCCTGCCCCTGGCATCATCTCTCCGCGCCCTCCACCCCAAAGACTCCGTCCCTACCCCCCCTCCCGAGCCATCCCCAGCCCCCACCCTGGCCTGCCCACCCGCCTGTACCCAGTGCCCCTGTCCCGCACCCAACCCCATCACCTTAGTTTGCCCCACGAGCCCAATCCTCCCCCCCACTACACCACACATAAAACAACGAACACCACCCCTGCCCCCCATCCATCAACCACCGCTCGCACCAGCACAACCCGTTTCACCACATCCCCCTCACGTCCACCAAGCCAATCCCGCAACAACCACCTCCCACCGACGAACCCACGTCAAACTAGCCTCCAACCCCCCGCGAACTCCCGTGCCCCAACCCACCCGTGCCTCCGACCAGATCACCAGGCAACCCAGCCCCCGCAATAACACCCCCCAACCTCACACAGCCCCCAGACCCACCCCCCAGCCCCTCTCCCCGCAGTCACGACGCACCCCTCACTCCACTACGCTCCACCTCACCACACAATCCGCACCACTCCCCACTTGCAAAAAACCCTCACCAACATACGCCCAACCCCCAGTAACCCACCCCACCACAAAGTTCGTAGCCAAGCCACCACACCCCACTCCAAGGAACCACCCAAAGCCCCTCATTCACCCCACAACCCACCAATCTCACAATCCCACGCCCCCATAGGAACCCTACCCCCCGCCTACCCCCGTCCCCCCGCTCCCCGCCGCCCGGCCCGCCCCCCACCCCCCGACCCCACGCCCCAACACCCCCCTCCACAGCCACAGCCCATCACCCACCCCCCCAGCCTGACTCGCAGCCCCCAGCAAGCCCTCCGCCCCCCCAAACCTGGCCCCCTACCCAAACTTCTCTACCCACACCCACCATCGACACACGAAGCGGCCAGCCCCCCAGCAGCGCATCCCGCAGCCCCCCTCACGCCGAACACGCGACCAACCACATCCCCTCACATCTACCCCCCAAAACCTGAAAACACGTCCCAGAACTCTTCACGCTGAAAAGCACTACACACCCACACCTTTCCAACACATGCCGCAAACATGCACACCAAAGACAGCACCCCCCGCCTCCACTGACCCACCCCAATAAGCAACACAACTACGCCCCCCGCGCCCACGCCACACCCTCCCGGCCAAGAATAACAGGGGGGAGTCGCCAGTAGGGTTTATGTGGTATAGAGGCCCCCCGACCCCCCTCCCACCCCCCTCGCCGCGTCCAGCGCCTATCACCGCCATCACTACCCCCCTAATTGCCCCCCACCTAAGCCCCCGCCACAGCCGCTGCCCCACCCCCCCTCCCCCCCAACACCACCACCCCGCACCCCCCCCGTCACCCCCGACCCCTGAACGCCCCCCACCCTCAACCGCACCTTCCGGCAAAAAAACACGAAATGCCCCCACCCACAACTCACTCAATTCCCCGAGCTAGACATCGGTACAAGCCAACAACCAAAAATCACCATGAAAAGAACACGACCAATCACCACGCACAGCACCACATCGGCCCCACGCCACAAAACACATCAACAAACCCACCCAACACAACCACCAATCATACATGGGGCGCGGGAGAACGAGAAAAAGAGAAACCAACTACAAACAACCCCATACTCCTCACGCAAATAACCGCCCCCACTCCCCGCCCGACCGCCCACACCCCCCCGACCGCTCCCACCTCCGCAAAACCACTGCCTAACCCCAGCAGCCCCCCCATCCACCCCGCCATAAGCCGTGCACCCCACACACACACAATCACCCCCCGCCCCTTCGCTGCTGTACACGCTACACCCCACCCACCCGACCCACACACACCCTCCACACCCCATAACGCTCCCCATCCCACACCCACCACCCAGCACACCTCCCACGCACCCACCCCCCTCCCACTCACTCACACCCACCCCACTCACCCACCACTCCCCCCCACCCACACCACCCCGCAACACCACCCCCACACTCACCCCCATCACCCCCTCGACGCTCACGCCACCCCACCCCACCTCACACCCCTCGCTCACGCCCCCCCCCACACCCCCCCCTCACCCCCCCACACACACCCCCCCCCCCCCCCACCCCCCCCCACACACCCCACACCCCACACACACCCCACACACACACACCCCCCCCCCACCACCCCGCCCCCCCCACTCCCCCCCCACCCACACACACCCCCCCCACCCCACCCCACCCTCCCCGCACCCCCCCCACGCCCCACCCCCACACCCCACCCCACCCCCCCCCACACCCACACCCCACCCCACCCCACCCCACCCCACCCCACCCCACGCACGCCCCCCCCCCCACTCCCCACACCCCCCCCCCACCCCTCCCCACCCCACCCCACCCCACACCCCACCCCACGCCCCCCCCCCACCCCACCCACACACCCCACCCCACCCCACACCCCACCCCACCCCACACACACACCCCCCCCACACACACCCCGCACCCCACTCCCCACCCCACCCCACCGCCCCCCCCCACCCCACCCCGCCCCACCCCCCCCACACCCCACGCCCCCCACCCCACCCCACCCCACCCCACCCCACACACACCCCACCCCCCCCCACCCCTCCCCCCACCCCACACGCACCGCCCCACTCGCACCCCACACCCCGCACCCCACACCCCCTCCCCCCCACGCACACACCCCACCCACCCCCCCCCACACACACACACCCCCCCCCACCCCCGCCACTCCCCCACACCCCCCCCGCCCCCCACACCCCCCCCCTCACCCCCCCCCCACCCCCCCCACACACACGCACCCCACACACCCCCCCCACACACGCACCCGCACCCCCCCCCACACACGCCCCCCCCCACCCGCCGCACCCCCCCCCACCACCCCCCACCCCACACCCTCCACCACCCCACACCCCCCACCCGCCCTCACGCGCCCCCTCCCCCCCACTCCCGCCCATACCACCCCACCCCCCCACCCCCCACCAACAACCCGCCCCACCCCACCACGCCCCCCACCCCCACACCCACCTCCCACACGCCCCACCTCACCTCCCCACACGCCACACACCACACTACACACACCTCGCCACACCCCACCCCCGCCCCCCCACACACACACCACATCCCCACCCGCTCCCCGCAACCAGCCACTCCAACCCCCACACACACCCGCACCACCCAACCACGCCCCCTACCCCACGCTGCCACACCCACTCTCCTCACCCCACCACCTCGCCGCACCCCACGTCCGCTCACACACCACGCCCCACGCTCCCGCCCACCGCCCGCACTCGCATCCAGCCCCCTCCCCCACCCCACAGCCTCAGCCGCGCAACCAACCCACCCCCACACCACGCCCGCACGCCCCTCGCCCACGCCCCTCGCACTCTCCCCGCACGACCCCCACCAATCCGCCCCCCCACCTGCCCCACACCGCCCCACCCCGGCCCGCCCCGCACCTACCCCCAGCACACCCCACCTCGCCCCTCCCACTCGCGCAGCCTCCCCCACCCCCGCGCAACCCCACCACCGCCAAACACGCACCCCCACTCACACTCCGCCCCTCGCCCTCACACACACCACGCTCACCCCCAACTCACCCCTCGGCACGCCGCCACCGCCCTCCCCCACCCGCCCAACGCCATACCCAACCCCACACCCCACAATCTCGCCTCAACACAACGCCGAACCCCAACTACCCACCCCACCCACGCCGCCCTCCCCGCCCCACCCCGCGCTCCCCCGCTCACCCACGCCGCCCTCGCTCACGCACCAACTCCCGCCTCAACTCAGACGACGCACGCACTCACACACTCCATCTCCCCACACACACACCCTCTCCACCCACCAGCCCTCCCTCTCACGCCGCTCCCCCTCCCACGCCACTCCCCTACTACGCACGCAGCGCCCACTGCCCACGCAGCACCGCCCCAGCCACACACCACCTCCTACCCGCTCCCGCACTCCCGCACCCCCTACGCCCCACCCCCCTCCACCCACCCCAGCACACCGCCCACCCCACCCTCCGCACATCCCCCCCACTCATCAGCACACCCCCACCACCCCCCCCCACGACCACACACTCCACCCGCACACCCCCACCCCACAGCACACCTTCCCACTCACACACACCCCGCACCCACCCAACTACCCATCCACCACCCACCTACACACCCCCCGCGCCCGCACACACACACACACATCGCATCACCCCCGCCCACCCACCCTGCACACGCACGCCCCGCCCCCACCACTCAGACACTCTCTCCACCACTCGCACCCCGCACACCGCACACCCCCCACCCCACTCGCCACACGCCCCGCACCCTCCCCACCACCTCGCTACACGCCCTCCCCCCACCCACACCCACGCAACACACTCACCCCTCACACACACACACCCCACGCGCACACCCACACCGCACGCCCCACCCACACCACCATCCGTCCCCACCGCACACACCCCCACCCCCTCGCTCCACACCCTCCACCCCGCACTCTCCACGCCCCGACCCCAACTCTCCCCACCCCCACACTCGCCCCACCTCGCCCCCCACCACACTCTCCCCCCCACACTCAACCACGACCACAACACCCACTCCCACCCACACACCCACTCCCACCCACCCACACACACACACGCCCCCCACACACAACTCACACACGCACGCCCCCACCCCACCCCCCGCCCCTCCCACACCCCCCCACCCCACTCACCCCCTCACCCACCCACCCCACACCCCCCACTCACTCTCCCACACACACACCCCACCTCACCCCCACACCACTCCCGCACCGCCCACCCCCACGCACCACCCCACACCACTCACACAGCTCCCCCCCCCCACTCACCCCCCGCAGCCACCCCACACCCCCCCCCACCCCGCGCTCCCCACACGACCCCCCCACCCCCCGCCCCCCCACCCACTCCCCCCCCTCCCCCCCCACACACACACACACCCCACCCCCGCCCCACCACACCCCCGCACCCCGCACCACACCGCCCCCACTCCCCCCCACACACACCCCCCCCCACCCCACCCCCCCCACCCCCGCCCCCCACCCGCACTCCACACGCCCCCCCCACGCACCCACACTCCCCACCCCCCACGCCCCCCCCCGCACCCCCACGCCCCCACACCCGCCCCCCGCGCCCACACCCCACCCCCCCACCCCCCCCACACCCCCCTCACACCCCCCCACCCCCCCCGCTCACCCCCCCGCTCACACCCCCCACACCCCCCCCACCCCCCACCCCACCCCCCACACCACCCCACACCCCACCACCCCACCCCACACCCCACCCCCCCCCACCCCACCCCACCCCACCCCACAC
The DNA here is from genome assembly GCA_944989445.1 of Ampullaceana balthica. Lineage (NCBI taxonomy): Eukaryota > Metazoa > Mollusca > Gastropoda > Lymnaeidae > Ampullaceana > Ampullaceana balthica. Next base: position 313,677 of record CALYLW010000705.1, read on the forward strand.
CCCACACCCCACACCCCACCCCCCCCCCCCCCCCCCCCCCGCCCCCCACCCGCCCCCCGCCCCCCCCCCCCCCCCCCCCCCCCCGCCGCCCACCTCCCCCCCCCCCCCCCCCCCCCACCCCCCCCCCCCCCCCCCCCCCCCCCACCCCAGCCCCCCCCCACCCCCCCCCCCCCACCCCCCCCACCCCCCCCCCTCCCCTCCCCCCCCCCCACGCCGCCCCCCCCCACCCGCATCGCCCCCCCCCCACCCCCCCCACCCCCCCCCACCCCCCCCCACCCCCCCCCCCACCCCCCCCCCCACCCCCGCCCCCCCCCAACCCCCCCCACCCCCCCCCCCCCCCCCCCCCCCGCCACCCCACCTCAACCTACACTGCGCCAATGCCGCCAACAGCCCTCTCCCACCGACCCAAGTACTCAGCGTCGCACCACATCGCCACACCCCAGCACCACAACCCACCCACCCCCCATGCCTAAAAGCTACGAGACACCCACTCCTGCGCGGGCAGCCCACACACCCGGGCATCAACCCCACCTCCAACCAGCCCCAGAACGCGCCACCCCCCGCGACCACCGCCATGCGCAGGCAAAGCTATGACACCGCCGCCCTACCCACACTCAGCAGCCCCACATACCCGGCGGCCGCCCCCAGACCATATGCCGCATTAACCCTCTCAGACATACACCCGCCACGACACCCCAGAGCCCACTAACCCAACCCGGCTCCGGCACCGCCCACCCAGACCGCTCACACACCCACCGCCTCTCGCGGCCCCACCTGACCCCTCCCTGCACCTGCCCCCCGCCCCCCGGTCCGCCCACTCACCTCCACCAGCCCCCCCGCCTCGGCACCCGGCCCCTTCCGGCGGCATATGGCGCCGCGCTCCCCCAGCTGTCGCGTCCCGCTGCCCCCCGCCCACCCCAAACGCGGCCGCTTCCCCCCTCCCAGCATTACCCCCCCCCGCCCGCCCCGTCCCCGCCCCCGCCCCGGCTAAAGGCTCACGGCCAGCGCGCGCGCCCCGCGCAACCGATCCTCTCCCCGCAAAAGCACCCGTCCACGTCCCCCTCCCGAACCGCACCAGGAACCCACGCCCACACCCTTCACACCAACATCTGCACCCCACCCCTCCCTCCCCATCCACCCCCCCGCCCACCGCAACGCTGCCCCGCCCCCCGCCAACCAAACCCATCGAGCTCGGGCCACCCGAGCCTTACCACCCCTCCAACCCCCGACGCCACCCACCAGCGGCCCGTGCCCTCCCCTCGTACGTGCCACCACCCCCCCAGCTACCCCACATCACCCGCCTACCCCCGCACCACCCCCCAACTTCCGCGGCAGCCCACTCCCCCGACAACTATAACCCCAGATCCCCATCACCACCGCCCCACAGCCTCAATCCACCCTGGCAGCCTCACCCCCTCCCCCGGGCCTAAACAACCAAACGACCTCATCCACCGCGACCCAACGCCCCCCCCCCCCGCCACCAACACTTCCTCGTGCGATGCAAACCCCCCAACCCAACGCCGTCCCCCTCGCACACCACCTCATCGCTCAGCAGCAGCAC